>PVLA01000095.1:0-41091 GCA_004027455.1 Hydrochoerus hydrochaeris
TAGGTTTTCCAGTGTCTGACACACTGGGGACTGACTGGGATGTGTAACCCAGTGCCAGGATGTGGTGACAGGTCCCATATCCCTGGGGAGTACATGGTGAGAAAATGTCTTGCAGGTTTGCAGGGGACACAGGCCCTAGGAGATGGATGGGTGTCATTGCAGGGCCACTCAGGAGGCGATGTGGGGAGCCCTGGCAGTGGGGCGGTGCAGGGTGGACAGGATTTAGGACGAGCTCGGAGCTGAGAGCTGGGAGATGTGTAGGGTGTGGCCTCGGAAGGGAGGAAAGTGACCACAGCAGGTGCAGTCCACACAGGGTTCCCACCATGTGACTGTTCACTGCAGGCCCCTGGAAGTCACAGTGTCCTCACCAACCAAGCTGAAGGCAAGGACCTGTCTCGTTCTTGTCCTGTACCCCGTCTCTACCACTCAGGTCAAGCCAGGCTGGGTTAGCAAGTGGATCCTTGGTGAGGCGTTTTTCAGAGCACTTGTGAAAGGTGCTTGAGAGCTACTGTAGCTTCGTGGGCAAGAACACAGGCTCCAGGGCCAGATCGCTCGGGTTCAAATCCCACTTCTGCCACCGACTGACTGTGCACCTTTGGGTAAGTTTCAGGGCTTCTCTCAATGAAGTTTCCTCCTTGTTAAGTGATCATGGCAGACTGTTTTGAGGGTTTAATGAA
This sequence comes from Hydrochoerus hydrochaeris, assembly GCA_004027455.1. NCBI lineage: Eukaryota > Metazoa > Chordata > Mammalia > Rodentia > Hydrochaeridae > Hydrochoerus > Hydrochoerus hydrochaeris. Next base: position 678 of record PVLA01000095.1, read on the forward strand.
TGAATGCCCCTCGTTTAGCAAGTGCTCAATAAATGCTGAATGTTATCCTAGCTGGGTCAATAAACTTCACGTTCCCGGGATGCACATTCCTGTGTTGGCCCCACTTCCTGGATTGGGGACACGCGAAAATCCAAACCAGCCCATCCGTGTGTTGGCTGGAAGGGGGTCGGCGATCAAGGTGACCGACAGGTGTCAAGGTGACACTTGGGCTCCACGTGCAGCGAGGGGATTGGGGGGAACAGCTTGGCGAGGGCACCTTGTAAACAAGGCTGTTGGAGGGGAGAAAATCTAATAACAGGCTTCCCCGGTGACCCTGGGTCCCTGCCTCCTCTTGGACTCGTCTCTCCGTGGCCACCTGGACACCTTCTGTTTGCTTTGATTCTGTTTCTCTTCTGTGTTTCCCTCACATGCTGGCGAATCCCCACTCCAGCTGAGTCCCTCTATTTTTGGGAGTTTTCTGGATAATTTAGTGGGCGGAAGCTCTCCACCCACCCCCCTCGGAGCATCCCTTAGAAAAAAAAAAAAGGGAGAGTGCTCCAGAGCAGTGAAAAACAGTGGGTGGTTCAGTTCAAAAGGACAAAATATTTCTTGCCCTGGCACTGGGAGAGGAAAGAAATTGTCTGAAGAGCCGAAGAACAGCGCAACTGAAGAGCCCAGGCTGCAGCTCATGAGGGCAAATTAGGTGACTCAGCTGCATGGCTCTGGCTCCAGCCCGTGTAGTATTAATGTGCTTTAAAAGGGAAAAACGCTTCGGTGTGACCAAGAGTGGGCTCCATAAAAATGTGGCTAATGCCGATTCTTCTCGGTTCCAAGAGGCGGCCCCCGCTCTGCAACTGCGGGCACCTGTGGAGATGGGAACGGGCCTCAAAGGCCTGCGCTTGGGTGGGACCAAGTCTAAAATTATCCCCGATAATGAGTCCGCCAGAGGAGCCAGGCAAGCCTGTTTTCTCCTCCCTTCTGGCCTCTAAGACCTCGGCTCTGAGCAGGGCCTCGGGGAGGCAGGGGCTCCAGGGCCAAGAACAAGTTCAACTCTGGGCCAGCCGTGTACTGGCTGTGTGAACATCTATTCCGTGCCTCAGTTTGCTCATCTGTAAATGGGGCTACAACACCAAGCTCCAGAGGTGGGCCGGAAGGAGCTCAGTCTTGCAAGGGGGCTTGCTGCATGCCTAGTCACTCAGCCAGCGTTCATAAAGGGAAGGGAGGGAGGGAGGGAGGGAGGGAGGGAGGTGCAGAGGCAGCGTCAGACTGGCTTAGTCACTCCTCACACCCTGACCGTGGGAAGGGTTTTCTTTTTAATAAGAATTTGTATTTTTAACATTTATTAGATGCCTTGCTGTTTTTAGCACTTCAATTAAATAAGCTCATTTAATTTTCACATCGGTTCTGTGCAGAAAGTACTGATAGCGTCCCCATTTTGTGGAGCGGGGACCCCGTAATGAGGACAATCTGGTTCTCCAGCCTGGGCTGTAGGTGGTCCTGCAGTTTGTCCAAGCCTGGGCTGCCCAGGAGACCTTGTGGCGCGGTAGAAATGCTTCATTCTGCGCTGTCCAATTCAGCAATCAGCAGCCACCTCCTGTGGCTTTGAAGCACTTGCTATGTGGCTTGTGTGACCTTTTACTTTTACTACATCATGGAGTGAACACAGGGCCTTCACGCTGAGCTACATCCCCACCCACCTTCTTTAAAATCTTGAGACAGGGTCTCCAGGCTGGTCTTGAACTTGTGATTCTCCTGCCTCAGCCTCCCAGAATGCTGAGATTAGAGATGTGTCCTGCTGTGCCTAGTTGATTTTACATTTTTACATTGGATTGCACTGTTAATTAATTTAAATTTTAATAACCATGCATGGCTAGTGGCAACCATAAATTGACACAGGGTTAATCCCACCCAGACTCAGAGTATTACTTCTTCACAAGGTGGTCATGAGCAGGAATGCAGACGAACGACCTAGCTTAGCACCTGGCACATAGTAGGTGCTGAGTTTGGGGCTGCTACTTGTAGTAGTGAGGCTCAGTGGGGTAAGCTGTCTTTGGAAGTCCTGCATGGACAGTGGCAAAAGAAGGTGAGTTTCATTCACACCTAGGATGATTATCTTGTTCCAACTTGCCGGGCACAAGCTTTTGCAGCTTTATGCCTAACAGTCCTACATCTGGGACCTCACTGAGTCCCAGAGGACCATACCATCCCCTCTTGCTTTGGGTCAAGGGGCCTCAGGGACAGGGGCTTCCTCGTTAACTCCCCTGAGAGGAATTCTCTCCACCCCCTTGCAGGGTGTATGCTCACATTTGCCAGCTAAGCCAGCAGGCAAACCACCTGCTTATTGTGGGCCTCGGTTTCCCCCTGCTTTCAGGCTGTGGGCAGGAAAGGCTACGGGGCTTCCTGCTACCCCTTGGTGCACAGTAGGAGGTCAGCTGATGGCTGCTGGTTGGGGAGCAGTGTCATTCAAGTCCCATTGCTGGAGACCACTCTGGCGGGGGTAGATGAGGGAGAGACTCCTGGGGCAAGGTGGGGTGGTGGCAAGGCTTTCTCAGGTCCAGTTCTAGTGGGCCTTGGCTGGCCCGAGTGGTTCTGTGTGAGAGTGGCCCAGGGAGACCACCATGGGCCGAGTGTGGAAAACAGAGTGGTCCCACGGAGCAAGCCAAGTCCCTCTCGGTGCCTGCTGAAGTTCAAGCTTCTCTGGGAGAGGTGGGGGGTGGTGGGATGAGTCACCCCGTGGTTGCTACCCACAGTTTGATCAGAGTTCACAACAGTGTCTGAAATGTGCATTGTCAAAGCTGGCTCTGTCGAGGGACCCGGAAAGGCCCATGCAGCAGGCAGGTGAGCAGGCAAACCCTGCAATTGCCAGCCACGGCGACCTGCCAGCTGCACGGCCCCCACCCCTGCCGGCCTTCTGGGGTCCGTAGCCCCTCGGTGGGAGCGTGACACCCCACGGGTGTTCGGGAACCTGCAGAGTTCGCGACATCCCTTCCCTTTATTTTCCTGTTTATCCAGAGCATGTGTAAACACAGGGGTTGCCTGGTTTCCGCGTCTCTCTGGCCATTTCGTTTTTTGCTGGAGCCTCTGAGCCTCACTGGAAACCTTGGATTTTCTAAATGAATCTAAAAATAAACTCTTTGAAAAAAAAATTCTCTAAGTCGGATAGTTGACACAGGCACTATTATTTATTTCTTTTCCTTCCTCCTCCTCCTCCTCTTCTTCCTCCCTACCATCCCTGACACCCAAACATCTGGGCAGCCAGAGGCCGCAAGGGACTGGGCCTCCACAGCCTGTTGCTTTGTACCCCAGACAGCTTTCTCCGAGGGGCGCCCGCGTGGAAAGTGGGGAACTTGGGAGTTTTGGGCATGATTTATTAAAAGCTGCTGCAGGGAAGGCAGTGGCTGCGCGATCCTGGCCCAAGGCAGCCCGGAGCTGGTGCAGGGCCGCGCCCCCACCCCTGCTTCTCGCGGGCTCCCGCGCCCTGACTTTTCTCCCGAACAATCAGGGACTTGTGCTGGCGGCCGAGGAGCCACGGCGCTGGCTGGCCGCGGAGGAGGCGACGTCATGGATTCCTGAGTGTGAAGTTTGCAGGAAAGCCCTCAGTTTTGGAGATGGACGGGATCCAGTGGTTTCCATGGCGCTGGATAAACAGGAGGAAACAGTGAGGGAATCCCGTTATTTTACTGCATTGAACGCCTATAAACACGGAGCGCGGGGAAGGAAGTCGCGTTGCCTCTGGAGTACGCCGAGCGCGGAGCCCGACTCGCCGCGCCGGGAGCCGAGGGGCGCAGCCCGGGCCGCTCCAGGCTCCTCCAGCGCCGCGCCGCGGGCGGGCTGCAGAGCACGGCGCCCCTCGGCGGCCGCCCCGCGCCACCGACCCGGACCCCGGCCCCGCCGCCCCGCGCCCAGCCCCGTCCCCTCCAGATGCAGAGACAGGCTGCGTTCCCGCTGGGGCCCTGCCACCCGCTCCGCATCATGGGGTCCGTGGACCAAGGTAACCGCGCCCGCCGCGCGCCCGCCTCTCCCCGCGCGCCCCCAGCCCCTGCCTTCTGCTCCCGGCCGGACGGCGCTTCCAGCTCCAGGGAGAGTTCCGTGCCGAGGGCCCGGGGACCCCGCTTGCCGCTTGCCGCAGGTAGGGTGGCCAGGAGGGGCGCCCACGCCCTGGCCCGCAGGGAAGAGCGGGGACACCCACTTGCGACGGCTTCGCGCGGGGGCCGGGAGGTGTCCCCAGGCGGGATTCCCCGGCCGGTCCGTGGGAGGATTTTCCCCTCCGCTGGACACCGGCAGGGACTCGCGCTACTAACCGCTGACCGCTTAACCTTTTGAGCGCTGGGCTTTGACAGCAAATGCCATTCGGCTGCATCAACATCATCATCATCATTAATATTATTATTATTGATTATTCTTACTAAGTTGTTTTTTTCTCCTCCTTTCTTTCAAGAGAACGGGCTTGGCAGTTTGCAATACAGTAAGGCAGACTTTGCTTTCTAACAGGGCAGCCGATACTCTGGGACATTTAGGCACTTTTCACGCGTTTAGTGCGCCCCCCTTCCAGTGAGCGTCCCCGCGGCTCGGGCTGTGATCTGATTATACGGCGCTCGCTCGCTCTCCGGCGTCTACCCCTGCTGTGGGGCTTTAGCCTGGGAGCATAGGAACCCCTGGATCTTATGGGAGGGGACTGACCTCCGAGAGGATGCTGTGTGGTCGGGGTTGCGCAGCCGATTCGGAGGGGCAGGAGGACGCCAGTCTCAGAGCGAAACCGGCAGGGTCCCCTGTGTGCTCAGCAGCCAGCCCTGCCTGCAGGGGTGGGGGCCACTACCCAGTGGGAAGCGCTGCAAGAGTTAAGTGAAATAAAGTCGCGTAGGAGGAGCTAAGCCCCATGTCATAAAATCAGAGTTGAATGTAGGTTTTGTGCTCTGCGTGGCTGATTAAAGTTCTGGGTGGGGGCAACGGGGGAAGAAATGACAATTTCAGTAAATAAACCTGAGGGGCTTTTTGCTGAAAACCAGATCGGGGCCAAATGCCTTGGGTTAGGTAAATGGTGTGCTTTGCCACAGTGGACCTCAGTGGCATATTTTTGGCTGAGTTGTGCTTTAGAAAGCAGGGCCCTGCCCTCACTTTGGATGTTTTAACTGGTACCAGTTTATCCTGTCCTCTGCTAGTGGTCAAGCCACCGAGACACGGTGACATCATGGCACGAACATTGCATCATCTGTAAAGGATGCTCTCAGACAGGAGACACACATTAAGGGTGCGCAAGGGTTTTTACTGCCATATGAACCGAGACTGAGGGTTTGATGTTCTGATGGTGGGGGCGGGGAGACAGACCAATGCCAAGTTTAGCTCCGTGGGGGAAGAGAGAGGGAAGAAAGGAGACAGAAGGAACTTAGGGGAGAAATCGGGCTTCTGTCTTCCTGTGTGATCTAAACAATCCTCCGATTTTGTCAGGACTGCTGGTCTCCGCTGCAGGTTTATGAACTCGCTCCTCCTGACGTTTCTAAGAATGTGCCTTTTGCGTGCATGTGTGTGGGTTCCCTTTTCCAGGCCACGTTCACATGTGCAGGGATCATGGGTGTGTGCATGCCAGCGTGTGCACAAGGGCACCAGACTGTTCCCGGCAAACCACACTTGGCATGCCCAGGCAACCGGGCACAAAGCACGATCCCAGGCATCAAAGACAGCTGGCAGGAAATGGGCGGGTACGGATGCATTCACTTGCCCTGCACGGGTTTGAGAGGCAAAGGCTAATGCCCCTCTCAACTAGAACACCAGCAGCCTCAGAGACGGACATGGGACCTTGGAGATGGTTTGGATGCAGGCGGGGGAAGTCACTGAATAGTGGGCCGAAGGGTTTGCATGGTATAAACTATGGAACCTCCTACGCAGCTTTGGGCTGAGGCCCTGCAGAAAACTGGAGATCTGAAAGAGGCGTGTTCAGTATCCTCTACAGTGAGATGATAGAAAGTCATTTCAGGTATAAAGAAGCCCAGGATGAGTTCTGTTCATATTCCAGCCCAAGTTCCCTGATTTTCTGTTTGGATAAAAATTTCAGCTTGACCACATCACAACTGTGTGATCTTGGGCAAGTGATATAACCTTTCTGTGCCTCAGTTTCCTCATCTGTAAAATGGGGCTGAGAAAAATGCTTCCCTCCTAGGGCTGCTGAGAGCATTATTGAGCACCCAGAGCAATGTCTTGCTCACACACCTGAGGTTCCATCAGCGTACACTGCTGCTCCTGTCATGAGAAAGCTGCAGAGTGACCTCAGCTGAGCAGAACCCTTTGCCTAGAGACAGTGTACTTTGTGTCTCTCAAGGTATTTTTTCACTTACTGGAACTTCATAATGACACAGATGGGGTTCAGATTACGGCTGGGGAAGCCTCAAATTTCCTCATTTGCAAAAAAGGAATAATGACAGTGTCGACTTCTTAGTGTTGTCATGTGTGTCATATGAAATCCTGCACAGCGAACGCTGAGCTCTGTGCTTACGGTCCAATCCACACGCCCTCAATGTTAGTTATTATCTGATGGTTGAGGACGCTGAGAGTGGCTTTGCCTAAGTCATGCAGCAAATTAGAAGCTCAGGGTCTGGCGCCCAGCAAGCATTCAATTGCCCTCTGTGATGGGAACAGAAATACAGCCAGCACTGACTCAGAGTCAGCCCTGGGGCTGGTGCTTCTCAGGTCTGAAGTCTTCTGGACCTTGCGGCAGCTGCAGACAGTAAGCTCTGTGACTGTCTCCTGAAGGGAGAAAGGGAGGGAGGCACAGAGAGGGCAGGGACTGGCCCAGGGTCACCCAGGGAGGAAGTGGTGGAGCCTCAGTTCAAACCATCTTAGGTGCTGATGACTCCACAATGCGTTTGCTCCCATTAGAGAGAGGTGAGTCCTCGTGGCGGGTCACAAGGCTCCCAACCTGTAAAGTTTTGTTCTTCAGGGAGCCCCGCCCCCAGGAAGCGCTTCATTCTCTCCTCTCCTGGGAACCACTGGTGTACGGGTGCTTCCCCAGCTACCTTGGCAAAGGCGTTTCCTTAGTGTGGCTGGAACCCCGCCACTGCCACTCAGGAAAATGATGGGTCTTCTGTTCCTGTCAGTCTCCAGTGGGTCCTGGTGACATTTCTACCACCCCAGAGGTCACCAGTTTGAGCTCTCAGCCAGAGGTTCAGATCCTGCCTCTGCCACTTGCTGACTGCCTTTGTGCGAATCACTTTGCTGTCTTGTGCCTCAGTTTCCCTGACTACTATTGAGAACATCTGCTGTGTGCCATTTACTGCCTAAGTCTCTGGGGATGGGGCAGTGAAGCAGGCAGATGGGACGTCTGTCCTCAAGGGGAAGGTGAGCTAGGAAATATCCAAGAGGATTTCAAATAGTCCTAAAATAGGAGAAGGGGGTTGAGAGCTTTAGGGTGTGTGTGTGTGTGTGTGTGTGGTCAGTGAGTGCACTGGTTTCCTGTGGCTGCTGTAACACATTACCACAAACCAGGCAGCTTAAAACAACAGAAGCGTGTTGACACAGTCCTGGAGGTCGGACCGACTCTGGAGTCTGGGTGTCGGCGGGGGTCATGCGCTTGCCGATGGCTCTAGCAAGACACCCCCATTGGCTCCTCCAGCTTCCGGCTTCCGGCTTCTGAGGCTTCTGGAAATCCTTGGCATTCTGCGGCTGCAGCCACATCCCTCCCGCTGTGGCCTCTGTCATCCCATGGCGTCTCCCTTGTACGCTTGCATCCACTCTTCTTATGAGGCCACCGGGCAGGAGCTTAGACCCTTTTGTTGCAGGAGACCTCAGCCTACCTTGGTCACATCTGCAGAAACCTTATTTCCAGTGAGAGCTCAATTGCTGGTGTCCAGGGTTAGGACTTGGACACAGTGAGTGCTTTTGGAAGGCAGAGACGTTTCCACACGAACAGTAAGATGGCTAATTCACACAGTGGACGCGCCTCTCCGAGGAAGTGTGTGTGTGTGTGTGTGTGTGTGTGTGTTTTCCCGGGAGTTGAACTTAAGGTCTTCGTTTTGAGCTACACCAAGTTGCTATGCTGCCCTGGCTGGGCTCAAATTTATGATCCTCCTGCCTCAGCCTCCTAGTGCTGGGATTATAAGTGCAGGCCATCATACCCGGCTCAAAGGTTTCTTTCTGTGAAAAGGGTGAGGTGCCTACTTGCGAATGTCTCGGGGAAATGCATTCCAGGCAGAAGGCACTGCGCTCTAAGGTCCCAGAGGAGGGGTGCCCAGTGGACAGGCAGAAGCCCAATGTGGCTGGGACAGAAAGGACAGAGGGGGCTGTGAGGGGGGGTGAGGCCGTGGAAGCTGGTAGGGCAGAATCATTTGTAAGGAGTCTGATGTCCACTGCCAGGGCCCTGGGGAGCTGCTGGGTGAGTTTCCAACAGCAGGGCTCCTGCATCTTTTCAAAGAACCATACTGACCTCAAGGAACCAGGTAGGAGTGGACACTGGGAAGCAGGTGAGAAGTGACAGTGGTGGCTTGGACAAGGGACAAGGGGGCAGAAGAAATCATCAGAAGTGGTGCCTCTCAGTCTGTGCAGCTGGCTCCTTTGGGGTTGTCAAACTGTGTTCCCTTGAGCCCCAGGGTTCCACACAGACCTGAGGGTAGAAGTCATTTATTCTTCGAACAAATGACCCAACCTCAGACATTCGTCCCTCCCAGCCCTGCCTGGAGTTTCTATGTCACTTCCCTCCCATCCTCTGCTTTCACTAGGAGTCATTTAGCGTTTCATCTTGGTCCAAAAATGTCCCTTGGCAAATCCACCCTCAGCTTATAAGTCAGGAAGAGTGTGACTCAGTCATGAGTATCAGATCCATGTGGGATAAAGCCGTTCCCATGGTGGCGTGTGTGACTTTCTGAATGACATCACCGCCTTAGTTTTCTTGACTAAACAGTAGGGCACTAGTGATCCTTACACATGGGTTGGGTGTTTGGGGTCTAACGAAGCTCTCAAGTAGCCCGATGGGTCTGTTGTGTTAGCTGCCACTTTAAAGTATTATTTTGTCATTTTAAATTCAGGTTATCACACTCCTTCAGCCAAATAACCATCAACACTTCCTCCTGAAGGCTGCTGGCTTCAGCAGCATATATACTGAGGGTTCTTCCAGAAGGGAATGAAGCCGTTTTTACCAAACCCCAGGGGCCTTCCTGTGGGCTCTGGATGACAGAATTCAGCTCAGAGGGGTTTGCAAAGTGCTTGGTGGGGTATGTGGAGATAACTCAAGATGGCGAAGATAGGCATCTTTGTCAAAGGCAGGTGGAGAAGTTAAGAGAAACAACCAAGCAAAGCCACACACATGGGCAGTCGCTAAGAGGTGAAGTCTAGTTTGGTAGAGGAGAGGGCAGTGTCCTGGTTTCTGGAGTCAGCTCTGTGTCCTCGTCACCCCTTGAGTTCCATGATGATTAGATCGACACGTGTGTGAGGGCTGCAAAGGAACGTGGCGGAGGAGCATGGAGAGGAGAGCAGTCCTGGGGTGATGCCATGCAGGAAGAAGGTGTGGGTGACCGAGGCGTGACAGTGGGCTGGGGCCACCGTTGGTGGTTGAGAGATGGCTGTGGGGGTGGGCAGAGGCTAACAAGTGCTCTCGTTAACCAGCCTTCCTGCTGCCATCCTTCAGCGATGGCCAGGCAGAAGCCGGTGCCTCCTGGGGCAGGGGTGGTGCACATGGCCCCCTGCCCAGGTCAGTCAAGGAGCAGCAATTCTGGGAAGGGACATTTGCCAACTGCGTTCCCCTGCATGTGCTCCTGTGAGGCACAGGGATTGTACTGCTATGCCAGGCACCGATGAGAAGCAGACCAGGACCGAGCAGGTGTGCAGGGGGCACAGGTCGGGAGAGGACTTGGGCCTGAAGACCAGAGCCCCGCGCTCTGCAGGTGGGGCTGCTGAGCCCACCCGAGGGGTCACTCAGCGCCAGCTCTGTGGTCCACACAGGGTCACCGCAGGCCTGGTGTGGGCGGATCTTCCCTTTTTCTTTTTTTCAAAAGGAGGAATTGGGACTTGGGATTTTCATATGAATTCTTTGAAGTTAAAATTATTAGTTCAGATTTAAAAAAACAAAGCCTAGCAGGCCAGACCTGACGTAGCTGCGGGGTAGAGTTGGCCAGGCCCCTGGAGGCCTCCGAGTGCCATCGCTGCCCAGCGGCCTCTGCCCAGTTCCATACCTCCCCAGGAGCCCTGAGCTGCCCCTCTCTGCCAGGGCCACCTTTGTCACAGTCCTCTCCTGGACAGCGGTTTTCTCACGGCAGAGAAGCTCTGTCCAGGTGTTCACAGGTGATGCAGGAGCTTCGAGCTGGGTCCCAGCAGGGCTGCAAACAGGGCACCCGGGGAATGCAGTGCAGCAGGACAGCAGGCACTGAGCTGAGTTACCCTTCCACGTCATACTCTAAAAGTGAAACCCAATGCCAGAAATCCACAATAAACCAAAAAAAAAAAAAAAATCGAGATAATTGCAGATAAAGACAGGATTGGTACAGCTCCTGTTCCCTTTGGCCTTAGGTCCCAGTGTGACTCAGCACGGCCCTGCTTTTGTTCCTTTTCGTTTGGTGGTACGGGAGCCTGAACCCAGAGCCTTTCCAGTGAGCCCTATTCCTATTTTTTTTTTTTTAAGACAGAGTCTTACTAAATTTCTAAGTGTCCCAGGCCGAGTTTAAACTTGTGATCCTCTTGCCTCAGCCTCCTAGAGTGTTGGGATTATTATAGGCATGTGCTTCTACAGCCAGCTATAGCATTGTTTCTGGTCTTTATTACAATTTCAAGAGTTTGATAATCAGAAATCCTTTCCGTGATTATTTTGCTTTTTAAAAAACATTGCTCAAAAAATATATATTTTTTGGTACTAGGGCTCGAACTCACAACCTTGTGCTTGCTAGGCAGGCAATGTGCCACTGAGCTAAATCCCTGGTCCTCAAATATACATTTTATTTGATCTCTGAGTTTTTTTGTCACCTCTTGAACTTCGCCTCACCCTAGTGCCAGCCCATAGGAGTCAGGTTGATTTGTCCACGAATCACACTATTAACATCTGTAGTGGTAATGAGCCTGGGGGTGTGCTAAAACTGGGGAGAGGTTGCTGCTGGACCCCACTAAGAACATTCCCACTTTTTGGATTAGACTGAAAGCTTTTGTTGCCTGCATTCTACAGTCAGTGTTTGATTATAGTGGGGAGATATCCAATATGGGGCTCCTGATATAAATTTATGACTTATTCATTAAACACTGCGATTAGGGCGGGTACCTCACTGCTAGGGGGTCAAGGGAAAGGAAAACACACAGCCCCTTCTTCCAAAAGCACTAATTTGAAGACAGCAATGGCAGAAAAAGAGCCATACTCCTCCCATTTTCAGGGTCTTCCGGGAGTGGGGTGCTGGTGGCTGCCTGGCTGCTTCGGAGGTCAGTTTGGATTTCCTCCTTAGCCTTAAAGCATCCTTGAATATTGGAACCAGAATGGGGATCAAGTGTTATTAAATCCTCTCTCTTTTACATACTGAGAAACCGAGGCACAGGAGGGCCAGATGTCTTGCATTCTGGGTGCAGAGGGAGTTAGAGAAAGAACCGGATGGGACCCCCAATCCCACATTCCCGTTTTGGGCCGGCCTGTGTCCTGAACACCACCACCAGATCACTCCAGGCCTGGCCAGGATCGATGTCTTCATGCTTGTGGGGATCCTGGCCTTCAGGGAGGGATGAGGGAGTCACAATTCTGCCAGTCTCACTGTCCTGCTCTGTGTCCTCGGGACAACAGTTCTCATTTTCCTTAAAAATAGGTGCAGGCCATCAGGTCAGACGCGATGCTGCTGAGGTGAAAATGTTTGAAGGTATCGTAGTCATGTTAGAAGCGGGGCCATGAGAGTGTGTATCACCTCGATTTGCACGACACTCCTGTCTGGTCCACTAGACTGGGCAAAGCACCCATCTTCCCGAGATGGATTTGTCCTGGCTGATCTCTTGGGGGCAGCCCTATCCTTCCCTTCTGTCCTCAGCTACTCTTGGGCGAATTCCTACCATCTCCTCAGGACTGTGTGAGGATCTGGGGAGGCAGCGATGTGGCCAGAAAAAGACACGCCCTGTTAAATCTTAACTTCTGATAAACGGTGAATAATTTTTTATCTTAAATAGCTGCTGTATAGTTGGGAACACGTTCATACTAAAAAAGCATTCATTTTATAAAATTTCGATTTAGCTGGCTGTATCTTATATTGTTATTTGCTGATTCTAGCTAAGTCACAGTATTCAGATAGATAGTGAGATGAACAGATAGATAAATAGACAAGACAAATCCCCTGTGCTCATGGGGCTTCCACTGAAGTCCAAGCAAGTGGCACTAAGTAGATGGAGCCATGTCCATAAGAATAAAAGATACCATAGGATGAGGGTCATGTAGGACGTAAAGCAGGGAGAGAGGACAGAAGCTGTCAGGGGAGGTTGTCTCTATGGGAGAAATGCAGGGAATGAGGAGGGGATATTTGAGCTGACAAGCGTGGCAAGAGCCAGGCAGGAACAGAAGTGACCAAAGGCCCTGCCTATGGTAAGGCCATGCCGGGTGTCCCCAAGAGCAGGTGGGTGATCAGGGTGGCGAAGGGAGTGAGCGGAGGACAGGATGCCAGGACATGATACCACAGAGTGCTGGGGTGGGGAGGGCAGCCCTGGCCTCCAAGTGTAACAGGAAACCAGTGGGTGCTTCTGGGTGCTCTGCGTTCTGGTGGACACAGAGGCAGCAAGTGCAGGAAGGGCCGCGGGGGTCCGGGTGAGAGACAGTGGGTGCCGGCTTGGCTCACTGGGGTGCGAAGTGGGACAGCCCACTTCGCTGAGAGATGGTTGGGTTTGAGTTGGGTTTTGTGAGCTTGCATGTTGGGTGGGAGAAGGTGAAGGAACGCAGATCGGCCCTTGCATTTTGGCAGAGAACTGGATTAGTGAGAGGGTGGAAGGCAAGCTGGGGAAGATTGGTGGAGGGTGGCTCAGAGGAAAGAGGATTTGGCTTTGGACACGTCACTTGGAGATGCCTCTCAGATACCCAGATGAGACGTTGGGTTGGCAGCTGGAGATGTGAGCCCAGATTTCCTAGGAGAATTTCAGCGTAGCTAAAATGAGCTTCTTATCAGAAGGTGGAGAGGAGGGTGGAGCTGCAGGTAGGATGACCCTCCCAGGCTACTACCTAGCACTTGCTATCCAAGTCTTCTTTCAGACCCTCAGTACATCATATTTATCCCTGCCCAGGGCCTTTGCACATACTGTACTTTCCCTATCTGTTTGTTCTTTCCCTCACTATTTCCTGGGTATCTCCTGTTCAACCTTCTGGGCCCAGCTTCAAACTCCCCTGTCTAACAAAGCTATTTCTAAACTCTGTCTACATCTGGTTCCCTACATCTGGTCACACCTCCTCCTTCCCTTTCATCTTAGCCTGTAATTATGCATTGGGACATGTGCCAGTTGCATGGAGCTGAATTCCGGGGTCAGGGTCAAACAGTACCAATATTTGCTAGAAGTTTCGAACACTCAGTGGCTTCATTAGTTTCACAGCGCACTTTGTTGGAGAGACTGGGGACAAATGTAAAGGCCAGGGTCATTGCACAGGGGTCATGCTGTGGGGCAGGGAGAAGGTGGACAGAGGTGGCTCTGTCAAGGTCTCCATCTCACCCCCACCTCTGCTGGCCTCTCGATGCATAAAAGCCATGCATTCTGCTCCTGGACCTTGCTCCTGAGGGCACAGTATTTATTTTGGAATTGAAAATGTGCCTTCCCCAGCCTAAAGCCCCACCCTCCAGACTGGCCTCTGGAGAAGCAGGCGCTCCCTCTGCGCAGCTCCAGTGGTTCTGCTCTGGGCCAGGGCCTGGGCTGAACACCTTCCCTTCAAAGCACTCAGATTGCATTAGTGCAAGCTGCAAACCATAGCTCTGCCCCGAGGAGGTGGTGAGGGCTTTTCTTAAAATGTCTCAAACGATGCTTCCCAAGGCAGAAATTTGTGTAGCACTTACAAAGTGATCATCCCTTTAGTCTCTTACCTTTATTAAGCATCTCAAAGGAAGATTGCAGAGGTGAGAATCGAGGTTCTAGTCCTAGCAGTTGGCTGGCCAGGGTAAGGCTCAGAGCCGAGGATCCTTAGAGAGAAATCGAGGGCTCTTGTTCAGACAAGCAGGGTCACACCCTCTGTGCATCCAGCCAAATATTCGTTCCATCTAATCGCCCATCTGTCATCCTCTATTTACCCATGCATCCATGTGCAGGAAGCCAGTTACCATGCAGTCATGGTCTCCAAGTTCTCGGATCTCTGGTAAAATTCTCTGGTCTGCCTAGCTTGGGTCTTTTAGCTCCTTTGTTGGGAGTGGTGGTGGCAGGGGACAGCTGTGTAGCTTGCTAGGGGTTGGGGGTGTCTCATAGTGGTAGAGTGTGTGCTTTGCGGTACCAAGGTGTGCACACGTGTGCACACACACACACACACACACGGTTTCCCAAAGGATCACACCGAGGTGCTGTTGTTGGAAGACAGGAATGATTCTGCACGGTGATAACCAAGAGACAGTTACCAGGAAGGGATTTAGGGGAGGAGGGCTGGGGTGGGTGGCGGTGGCGTTACCCACCATTCTTCTCCTTTTCCACAGCAGCGGTGGAAGCTGGTTCCTTTTTCCACCTCTGACCAAATTTCAGTGTCTGGACTTTTGGTCCTTGTCCTACAGACCCAAGAGAATCCCTTTCCTTCTAGCTATTGGGATCTTAGCTGATACCTTTTCCCCTTCTCTGCCACCTAAATTTTGTTATTATTTTATTTTTTTTATCAGTATTAGGGATCGAACTCACAACCACGCTCTTGCAAGGCAGGCGCTTATGCCGCTGAGCTAAATCCCCAGCCCCATGCCGCCTAAATTTATCAGTCATCTCCTAAGATGTCTGTTGCATACACACAATGCAGGGGTCTGCTCCAGAGAAAGAGGGATTTCTGAATGCTCAGAGAACTAGAAAGTGCTTTGCAAGACTCTAAGGTGTGTTTGGGGCCAGGGCCAGGCCCCTGCCACAGGCTCAGAGTCTAAGCCAGGGGTGGTTGCCTCTGGCCCCATATTGGAAGCATCTGGCAAGCTTTTGCAAAATATTGTGTCAACATTAACATTTAATGTTAACCTTCTGGTTAAATTGGTGTCAGGTGGGACCCAAGTAGCTGAACGTGGTGACACCTCTCCAGGTGATTCTATTGTATATCGAGTGCAGTCAGACACTCTATTCACACCTGTGCTTTCTGGCTTCCAGGTTAGAAGCGTGACCCAGGTAGAGGCCGTGCCTTGCTGGCTGCCTTCCCAATATCTGCAGCCATGCCCAGTACCTGGCGGGTGCACAGTGAACACTTGAGCACTGAATGAGGCCGGGTAGCTTTGCACACATCCCCTCAGCTGCACAGAGCGTGTCTCTAAAGAGTTTATGGCCTCCTCCTTCCTGGCATATGGGGCAACGGTCTAGGCACTGATGCCAAGCCGCCCAAGGTTCTCTCAGGGATACCAGGACCTCTCCTGTAGAATATCCTGCTGCTCAGCCTGGCCACACTTCACATTCATCTGAGACCTTTACAAAAGTCTTGGGACATTCTGGCTCAGTGGGTTTAGGTTGTAGCCCAGGCCCTGGCATTTAAATATGTCCCAGATGCACTGGGCATGGTAGTGTACACCTGTAATCTTAGCACTCTGGGAGGCTGAGGCAGGAGGATCACAAATCTATGTTCAGCCTGGTCAACTTAGTGAGACCCTGTCTCAAAAATAAAACAAAGGCTAAGGATGAAGGCCTTGGATTCAATCCTCAGTAGCACCAGCATTACATACATACACAGACACAACATACACACAGCCCAGGTAATTCTCATGTGCTGTGAGGGCTGGGACCGCTGCTCTGTCCTGTGTTTCTAAGTACTGTATTTTCCAATTTCAGAAATCTGAAGCTGGGCTGAGGATTTAGCTCAGTGGCATAAGTGCCTGCCTTGCAAGTGCCAGGTTGTGAGCTCGATTCCCGGCACACACACAAAAAAGAAATCTCAAGTGGAGAGACCCCCCAGCCCCCTAAGTGTTTCATCAGTGGCTAGCACAAGGTTACCTCTTTGTAACATTCACCTTGGTTGCTGGATTACACACACACATTCCGGAGCCTGTAATCGGTAAGTTTGGAATCAAGCTCCACAGTGGGGCCCGGAATCAGTGTTTTAACAAAGCGTCCAGGTCCACCCAGCAGCCCCCCGAGGGCCCTGTCCTCCAGGAGCGGCCTCCCAGTTCTTGCTTTTCTTTTAGTCTGCAGCCAGAACGCTTCTGTGGGGTCTTCATCCATGGGGCCATGCCAGAGACGCCTTCGCTGACCTCCAAGGGACCGAAGGTTCCCCAGCCTGACTTTATACCGGATCCCCGCTGAGTTCTCTCCGGGCGCCCCGCGGTGTTGATGATCTTTGTTTTGTTCCCCTGATTCCCCCCACCCCTGCTCCGCCCTACTCGGGGCAACAGGGGCTGGTTCTTGCTGAGTTCCAGCACCTGGCGCAGTGGGTGGCCGTGGACTGCAGCTTCTAGCGCATCTGCGATTCAGTCCCCGACCCTGAGGAACAGCTCAGGGCGTGCAGTCAGGGCCATGCAAAGCCTGCCACAGCCGTGTTGAAAAGCACCTGGAGACAAGAGTCTGCAGAGGAAGGGGGTACCCCGCCTCCAAAAAAAAAAAAAAAAGCAAAGGAAGAGGAAGAGATCCGTGTGTGCTCCCTTAGGGCAAGACTACAAGTGGTGGCAGCTCCCTGGTCTAAACCTCGGGCCAGCCAGGGCGGCCTGTGACGCCCCGGAGGCAGGTGGGAGGCAGCTGCCGCCCGGCGCTCCGCGGCGCCGGCACCGTGGGGCTGGCTGCGGCCTCCTCCCCGCGCCCGGCCGGGCCCAGCCCTCCCCGCCCCGCTGCGGCCCCGCCCCCCCGGCCGGCCGCCCTGTCCCCGCCTCCCCGCCCCCTCCGCGGGCTGCAACAGGTGCCTCCCGGAGCAGGAAGCTCGAGCCGCCGCCGCCGCCGCCGCCGCCGTTCAGCTCGGGCGCGTCAGGACCCGCTGCGCCAGGCGCGCCATCCCCGGCCGGCGTGCGTCCCCACGAGGAAAGCGACCGGCGCTCGGGGCCCCGCTCGGCCCAGCGCCCCGTCGCGTCGCCACCCTCTCCCGAGGGCCCGTGGGGCAGTCGCGCCTGGCCTCTCGCCCAGCACCCCCTCCCCGCGCGCCATGGACGCCCCAGGCCCCGAGCCCGGGGGCAGCCCCCAGGACGAGTTCGACTTCTCCATCCTGTTCGACTATGACTATGTGAATCCTTTCGAAGGTCGGTGGGGGCTCCCCGCGCCTGGCCCCAAAGCCGGGGCGGGGGCGCGGGCCTGCGAGGGGGCGCAGGGCCCCACTCCGCTCCGCAGGCCACCCTTCCTGGGGGCCTGGGGCAGGACAGGGTCTCCCTGCCCAGGTGAGAGCAGGGGAGGGGCGCCAGGGGGCGGTAGGCCCACTCTCTCCACCTTGGGGTCAGTGTCCAGTTACCTGTGACTTCTAGAGTGGCGGGTCTCAGCTCTGCTGGCCCCGTGCTGGGGAGTGGGCCCTTAGAGAGGTAGTGGAAGTGATTACTGTACTTGCCTTCGAAGGGAGGAGGGGAAGCTGGCCAAGAATGGAGCTAGTAGAGAGAGAGGGTGGATGCGCGAAGGGTGGTGGGTGAGCTCCTCTCCTCCAGCCCCTTGGTGACACAGCTGCCCCTACACCTCCCAAGCGATGGTGTTTGGGGACTTTCTGCTGAAACTAAGGAAGAGGCTGCTCGAGTCTCATGCTTGGGTGGTTTGGCTTTGGTGTGATGAGGCCAGCCCATTTCCTCTCTGGGCTCTGCTGCTGCCTTCACCAGGCAGCCCAGAGGGGACCGGTCTGAGCTTTGCTAAGTGATCTACGCACACGTCCAGTCAGGATGGGGAGGGTGCAGAGAGCTGGAGTTCTGCCTAAACTCAGCAGTCTGTGCCTTCACCTGCCCCAGCCCAAAGCTCCTGTGTCCTTTGACGTGTTTTATAGAAGCATTGGTCAGAGGGAGGAGGGGGAGGACCTGTGCCCAGCCTCTCTATTTTTCTGGTTAGCAGGTTGTCTTGGAAAAACAAATACCCCAACCAGGCTTCCTGATTTTGACAGCCCAGCCCAGCCCAGGAGATGCCCTGAGTGCCTCCTGGCTTGCCTGCATCTGCGCGGCTGGCTCCTCGGGGGCTGGGACAAGGAGCTTGTGCTGGCTGGCTGGTGCAAGACGCTTGTCAGACAGAGAGGTGCTCGGTGTTTCCCAGGACCGCTTGTCAGAAAGCTGACTGGGGACGGTTTAACCTTTTCCTTAGTGTGTTTCCTGGCTGTCTTTGGTGAGGGGCCTACTTTGACTTTGAGCATCACCTTCCTAGGGATCCCCGGAGATGGCAATTAGTAATAATTTTGTATTTTGGCTGGAGATGGAAATAATTACCCAGCAAAAGAGATCCGCGTTTTAGAATTGCAATCTGGAGAACATCCTTTGCTTTGAAAAGATACAATTAAGAATCTGCAAATGATCCAGGCCAACATCAATGGTCTTTCTTCTGTTCATTAAGATTAAAATCAGATTTTTGCAGAGAATTAATACCTGCACCCCTCCCAGGTTCATAGTCAGCTTTTTTTTTGAGAGGTGTGGGTGGAGGGTGAGGATTTCCGGGGAAATAGTTTCCAAGCCAGATTTGGTGGGAGGTATTTTTTATAGTTATTCTTGGCAAGTGATGCTTGGTAGCTACCAGATGGGTATCTTAATGACCACAATGAAAGCCTAGGAATTTTTTTTATAATTTTATTTTTTGGAGCAGTTTCAGACTTATTTATCTTCTGTGAAGATAACACAGGAAGTTCCCATATAGCCAGTACCCATTTCCTTGTATTATGAACATCTTACATTAGTATGGTGCTTTCATTTGTTATAGTTAATAAACCAAGATGACATATTATTAACTAGGGTTCATACTTTTTCAGAAACAGAATAATTTTTTTTTTCTTGACGTTTCTGAAGGGTACTGGTTAGGTATATTGAGGACTGTCCTTCATGTGGGATTTTCTGATATTTTTCTCATGATGGGGACATGGCTATGGGTCTTTGGGAGGAAGAGCACAAAGGTAAAGTGCCCTTCTGGTCACATCACATCAAGGGTACATACTGTCAACATGATCTCTTACTGTGCGTGTTGACCTTGGCCACCTGGCCAAGAACATATTTGTTGGGTCCCTCTACTGTACTCCTTTCCAGCTGTGCTCTGTGGAAGGCAGTTGCCCTGTGGGGCTTCCATTTAAGGAGCGGGGAATTACGCTTCTGAATCTGTTAGTAAAATGAGGGCTCTTTGCCCCCTTGGTGTCTGCTGACATCATGAAGGCTCACAGAGATGCTGTCCTCTGCGGCCACGCCCAGTGGCAAGATAAAGGCCAGTGGTGGACCCTGGGGAGTCCCACCCTGCTGAAGCACCCAGAGGTGGCATGGAAGCCGGAACCAAGCCTGTCATGGGGTCATCTCACGGTAGCATCTCAATGCCCCTCATGTCGCTGACTCTCAAAGGCGATTTAAAATGTCATTCTTTGTAGATCTATTTCTGTTTTGGATTGGATGAACAGGTTGCCCGATGTGGAAGGCTCCTTGGTATAAGCCCCTCGTGGTCACGACGTGTTATTTTCTTGTGGCATCCATTTCATAATGCAGTATTTGTGATTTTTTGCAGCAGTAGCTGAGTGGTGTTGGTCTGCAGTGGCCTTAGTGTGTGCGATCAGCTTTAGGTCTTTTTTCCGAGCTCAGGAACAAGTTATGCACCTTGAGGACACCGTTTTCTATGGTGGTGACCAAGTCCCCAGTGGATGCATCAGGCTCTGTTGCTTTCTCATGGGCCTGTTATACTTTCTATTTCTATTGGAGTCATTTTGGGTAACCTATGTCTTTCGAAGAAATTATCTATTTCATCTATCTTGGTTTTTAAATTGATTTGCCTACAGATGTGCAAAAAGTACACTTTTTTTTTTTCCTAGCAGAGGAGACAGCTACATACATGTGACAGAGTAGGGACAGGTGAGGGTCCTGGCTGGCTGTTGGCCCCACCGTGGAAGGGACAGTTTGCAGACAGCTTGCAGATTCAGTTCCCCTGTGCATGCCTGGCACTCACTGAATTCCTGCTCCTGCTTGTCCCCACCTGGAGTACCTTGGCAGGGAAGGGCCTGCTTTGAGACTCCCTCTTCACTCCACCAGTGCCACGTCGCCTGGGCCCTGTGTTGGAGACATACTGGGGGCTCACTTTGTGTCTGGTGTATCCCTTTTTTGATATGGCATATGGCACCACTCTGACCTTTCCGGAGGTTAGACAGACTCCTGATCACGGGTTATTGTTTTTTAGTCTTTCCTGTGATCCTGGAGACCGTCTGGGCCTCAGTCCTTTGAGAAGTGGAAAGCCCCAGATGCTGCACACTCACACATGTACCCATAAGCACACACACTCTAAGGGAGCGTACACGAACTCCATGTGTGTGCACACGGCTCATACACGCCCCTCCCCTTGCACCGCCACCCACTGCAACTTATGCCCTTCCCACAGGAGCTGCAGACCCTTCTGAGGCCAGCTCCCTCAGGCTGCTGCGCAGCAATTTAAGAACACCTGCGCTAGCCCCATTCTTTCAGCACACACACTGAATGCTGGTTTTGTGTCAGACCCTGTGAGTATGGAGATAAATGAGATATGGTCCCTGCCCTTGCCTGGCCCCCAGGTCAATATGGGACAAAACCTAGTAAGCAAATAAGGACAAATGAGGTGCTGTGATTCAGTTCCTATTTTTTTTTTTTTTGGTGCCTACTAAAAATAGAGCTCTACATTAAGTGCGTAGGGTTTGCTGAACACACGTGACATTCAGAGACATTGCCATCTGTGCTGAGTTAAGGACAGGCCTTAATGAGCCTGCTTTAGACAAATAACGTCTCCAGGTGCAGCTAGAGAGGTGAAACGCGGGCTAGCACTGAGCAGGGCCTTGTCGGGGAGGCACTGGAAGTAGGGATAAAGTTGCCTCAGTCATTCTTCACTGTTGAACCGTGTCACTCTAGCTGCCGAATTAGAGGCCCCCTGCCCTTTTGGTGGAGAGCAGAGGCTCTTCCGAAGCAGCGGGATGCCGGGGGGGGGTCCGATGTGCCCCATGTTCAGTGGCATGTGCACGCGCTCACCACTTACAAATGATCTATTCGTAACCTTCATTGTGTAGGTGTTGCTCTCCTAGTGAGCTGCTACTCATAGAACTTCCAGCAAAAATACAAATAAAAAACCAGCACAATCCTGGGACCTGTACTGTTTTATCTTTCTTCCTCCACCCCAGATGGCCCCAGACACTTTCTATAACCCTGTCCCCCCAATCCTGGAGGTTGTTCACTCAGCAAGTCAGAGCATCAGGTCGAAAGTCAGCTAATCCTGGCTTGATCTGCTGCTGCAGTTGCTTTCTACCTGGTGACCTGGGCTCTAAGCAAAGGGACCTGACATCCAGCAAGTGTGTGATGAAAGGTTGCCGAATAAATGAGTGGAAGTGACATAGTTCTTTATTAGTGGTATCCTGGAGGACACATGACTTTTGTGTTCTCATCTGTGAAATGGGCTGGCAGTGTCTGTGCACCCCAGCTGGGGCAGGTGTGAGGTTTCAGTGAGGTGGTGTGATTCACGCACAAGCAGCTTGTGAACATGGGATATGTCGGAAGCTATGGCTGTGGGCTCTGAGAAATTTAGCTTTCCTGAATTCTCCAGGGCCCTGGCCATTGCACGAGAATCTCTACCTTGGTCTTGGGTGAATCTTTCAAAGCAGATGGACCAGGAAATGACAGGAAAACTGAGTGGCTGCTGGGTTTGAACCCTCATACCAGCAAGTCCTATTCAGACACCTGCTCAGTCCTTTCTTTGTAGACTGTTGTCCCCTCCAGCCTCTGCCCCGGAAGCTGGCTGGCTGCCTGCAGAATCTTCCCCAGTTGTCCAGAACCTGTGGCTGCTTTGCTCAGTGATGCAGGCCCTCTCCCCAAGTGTTATACCCTGCCCCCCAAGACTGTCTCAGCCAGAGTCAGGAAGGAATAGCTGTAAGGATGCAGCACCACGAGTACAGTGCAGCTTCCTCCTGAGTGGGGACTTCCTCCCTCCCCACAGAATCAGGCGTGCACAGTCTGGTCAAGATCGCTTCCCCGAGCTGGGTCCAGCTCAGTTTTTTGCTGATTTTTTTAAATGAAACTCAGGGATTAAGGCAAGACCTAAACCTGGGGACTCTTCGAGGATGGGCCCAGGGCCTTTCTGCCTCCATATTTGGAGCACAGCCTGGTGTAGGTTCCTCAGAACAAGGTGAACTACCTTTGACTTTTCCCCTGAACTTTTTCCAAAATATGCAAAAGTTGAGATAATGCTGCCATGTAATTAACTGCCACTGGTGCACCCCTCAGTGGTGGTGATTGTCGCCATAAAGCCAGTCTTGTTCTGTATCTCCAATCCCGACCTCCTCTCCCCACCTTCACTCATTTACTTAACTATAATTGCAGATGCCATAATATTTTATTAATAAACAGATTACTAGGTCTATCTCAAAGATAGGGACTCGGGAAAAACACAGCTGTGCCTTGGTATCTCCAAGGGATTGGTTCCAGCTCTTCCATCCTCAGAGGCTCACGGCCTTTATATAAAATGGAATAGCATTTGCATGGAACCTACACCATCCTCCTGTGCATGTTAAATAATTTCTTAAAATACCTAATACAATGCAAATGCTGCACGTAGTTGTTATACGTGTTGCTTAAGGAACAACCATGAGGAAAAACCATGCCTGTAGGTGTTCACTGAATATTTCTGAACGATGGATGGTTGTTTTCCTGCTTGTCTCATAAGTGTCTTTTCGTAGTTGCTTTGTTTGAACCAAGGTCTAAACAGGATCCTCACTTTGTAACTGCGCGATGTGACCACTGCTCCTTTTTATTCTACAAGAATCTTCCTCCCACAGTTTTTCTGCCATTTGTTGACACCACAAGGTCTTATTTCCTTGTGCCGGTTGCGTCCCTGTGATTTCTCTGAACTTGCTCTTCTTTTTTTGCAGACTGGCATTTAGTTGTGAAGTTGGACGCCTTGGCCTTTTAACAGTTCTGTTGCTGTTTTCCTTTTGCAAAAGCCACGCACCAAAGGCAGACTCTAAGTTAGGAGCCAGCCAGTGGGATGGGCGGATTTGATTTCCCTGAGTCGGCATTTGAGACCCTCCCACTTTCTCATCTGAGGAGTTGGGAAAGCGCCTTTTTTCAGCTGAGCCTGTTTTAGTTAATAAAATGCTTTTCTCCAAGCCAGCCCTTCCCATGTGAATTTTAATTGAGCCATGCCTGGGTGAGTTTTCAGAAGGCAAGAAAGTGGCCTGCAAAGCTCAGCATTTATGAAGGCCCTTATCAAAACAGACCTGCTTGGGCATGCCTGCAAAAGGGGGAATGTTAAATTCGGGGCTGGGGCGGAGTGGGGGGACCCCTTTAAGATTGAAACACCAGAAACAGTGATTTTAAAGATGCAGGAAAGGAGCTGTTTACCTGTGTTCTCCTAAGGAGCAGGGCTGCAGGTCTGAAATCGACACCCAGTGACGTCACTGCACTGCCCTAGAGTAGGAGCAGGAATGTCTTAATGACCAGGGCTGGCAGGCAGCTGATTAGTGTGCCAACCTCTGGGAACATGGCAGCAAAATGAAAGCTCTTGGGAGAAAGTATAAATAAAGAATCTGCCAGTCAATAAGGTATTAATTTTAAATCTCTGTCCCTGGCCCAGGGTTATGTGGGCCCCGCTGTCTCCAAGGGGAAGTTTCCACTTGCATTTTCAGTTGGCTGAAGGCGGGTGGAAGTCTGCTTTTCAGGCTGTGCCTGGGGAGTGGGCGTCTGAGAGGTGCAGGTCCTAGGGGTCGGGCAGAGTGAGGATTTGGACCGTCAACTCCGCTGTTGAGAGGATGACACGTGGTGACAGCACTGACCCCTTGGCCATGTCCCATGGAGCAGGTGGGCTTGGCCTTGGAGAGCCCTGTTTCTGCAGGAAGAGTATCTGAAGTCTATTTCTGGTTAATTCCTCTGACCAGCTCTTTCCTTCTTCTTTGGCGAGGAAGCCGCCCCTCTCTGTGGCGTACTGTACTCCTCTGTCGCAGATTTCTCTTAAATCCCAAGCGTGAGCTCCCAGCTTCTTTAAAAATAGAAAGCAATGGTCAGGTGGTTGGATAAAGAAATTTAGGTGCATTCATACACCGTAATGCTCCTGGCCACGAACAAGAAGTGACTCTTTCACACCTTGGGTGAATCTCAGACTTCATGTTACGACCCTGTGTGGTTTTGTCTATATGCCCTGGGTACGGTGAGAGGGCCAGGCCTGTGGTGTCTCCTGAGTGAGTTCCTGGCGGGTCTTGAAGGGGTCACAGGGGAGACCAGGGGTGGGGCAGGGATGCCAAGTAGCTTGAGTGCATGTGTGTATGTAAAAAGCATGAGATGTCTGTTCATTGCTTGCATTTTACTGCATGTGAGTGATCCCTCAATTTGATTCTAGCTTTGCCCCTGACTGTCTTTGGGACCTCGGAAGTTTCTTTGCACCCAAGCCTCAGTTTCCCCTTCTGTAACACAGAAGCATTGGGAGCACCTGCCTCCCAGGTTGTCAGCTGCAGAAACAGACAGGAAAAGACATGAAGGCTCCCGGTGCAGCCAGCTTCGCCTTCGGAGTGACCACGCAGGGAAATCTCTGGAATTCTTGTAGGCAGGAGGCTCCAAAATGCCTTTAAACCAGCCAGAGCCTGTTCCTTCTATCCAGATTGGAGGAAGGAGATGAGCCCTGGACCCTGGAGCCCTCATCCAAAAGATGACGGTGAGGCCTGCAGGTCGCAGCTTCTGTGTACTTCTCCGCTCTGCTCCAGAGTGGGATGTGTGGACATGTGGGTGCCTTGCCAGCCGCCAGTCTGTGGGGCTTGTGTTGCTTGCGGATTGTCCCTGTCGTCTGGCCTCGTGGCAGTCTGCCTGGGAAGCGCTGCTGAGCCCTCCTCTCCGCTGTCTGGGGAAGGCAGACAGCGGTCTTCGCTGGCACAAGGTGAGAAAAGACTGTGGCATTTCAGGCAGCTTTTCCTCAGGGTTCCGCATTAACGAGCCAGGACGATGAACGTCTCTGTCCCTTCTGGCATGTGTAGGCCTGATGAGTCTGGATGGAATTTCTTGACTTTCAGTCTGTGTGTGCCACCTCTCAATGAAGGGTGTGACAGCCTGGCTGTCCATCTTATTAATGAGCATGACTCGATGAAGAACCCAGTTACTGTCCTGTGTGCATGGCGGCAGGGACAGTAAGTACTTGGGGGCTTTTAGGAACATTGGCCCAGTGTCACGTTTATGACCTGCAGGCAGTCGGTGGCGTTTAGAAGTGTTTTTTTTTTTCCTGTAATTTGTGTGGGGAGCAAACTGGCCAGATGGGAAATCCATCCTCTGTCACGTGGCCTTGTGGGCTTCCTGGAGCCCTGATGTGCAGACTTGGGTAGTCAGGGGGATCCTTCCCTCCAGCTTTCCCACTCCCCTCTGGCTGAAGGACTGCAGTGCCAGGCTGTGGCATCCTAAGCACTGCCATGGCAACAGACTGTGATGTCTCAGAGCCAGGGCCAGGGATTCGGCAGCTCGGGGCATGAGCTCAGCGAGCAGTGGGTCGGTTGGGGCAAGTTGGGCAGGGATGGTGTGGCTCTGTGGCCCCAGCGTTAGCCTAGGGGGCTTCTCGCATCCAAGCCACTCTCTAGGTCCTTTCTTCCAAGTCATTCAAACCCCAGAACTCCATTTTACGTGACCCTGTACCGAGGAAAGCACAGGGACCTCCTGCGGCTTCCCTAGTGGGGTTTCTGTTTTGGTCAGTCCATTCTGCTTCCTGAAAATCCCACCGCCTGGGCTTCAGGCCGACGGCATGTTCCCCTGCCGTTCCTTTTTTGGGAAGCTGTGTGTCGACTGATGCAGGACACCAAGTGGCCGTTTCAGACGTGGCTTGCAGGATGGACTCTGGCAGGGACCACCATGTAGCGTGAGGGTGATTTTTTAACTGCGAACACCGCAGAAGGATTCATTGTCTCCTGTTGTCAGGGGCTGCTGCCTCCTTGGTGATGGGCCCTGGTGCAGTTTCTGTTCCAGCATGAGCCTCCTTTCTCAGGGCTGGGGTTACATTGCCACCACCCAGAAACTAGCCTCTTTGATGAGAATCGGGGTGGAGGAGTGGTTAGGGGTGGAGTGGAGGACCAGGCTACCTGAGATCTGCCACTTCGAATCTGCGTGACCTAGGGCAAGCTACTCATCCTGTCTGGGCTGAATTTGCAAAAGGAGACTGCATTACCTGCTTTGCAGGATTCTTCCGGAAGAAACTTGGTAATACATGGAGGCAGGTAGTGGCTGTTGGTGTAAAATGGCACATAGCCTGACACTTTGGTAGTTATCAGTTCTGTTATGGCTCATGAAGTCACTAGAACTTGAGTGTGATTTCATCCATCCCAGGTTGCCTGGGGCGAGGGTCCAAAGTAGGAGGTGGGGAGGGTGCTGGTTGGGTGCTGGAGGCCACCCTCACCTCCCCTTCACTTTTTCAAGCTCAGCACAATCAGCCCTGGAAAGGAGAATTTCTGAAATGCTGACCAGTTCATTTTATTTTTATAACAATTTCTTCCTTTTTCTCTTTTTCTTTTTTTAAAAATGATTTTGATAGGGTTGGGAGCTAGCGGTTGTCATGTTTTCAAGTCATTAAAAACAGCAACCATTGCAGGGAAAGGGTAGCATTTTCACTTCAAAGATCCTTCTTTCCACAATAAAATTCCAAAGGACCCCATGTCTTGAGTATTTATCCTGTAGGGTTTGGGCTTTGCCAGGATGAGGAAAGATGTCAGATGGTGTCATGGTTCCACGTCACCCACAAGGATGTGGGGTGACTCCCAGGTCCTACAACAGCAGGCAAGGGTGAGGCCGGATCCCCAGTGCAGTGCTACCCTCTGTGACACTCAAGGCCGTGTGTACAGACCTCTTGCGGGGGTGTGTGGCTCCCTAGCCGTCTTGTCCTGCAGTTTTGGGGAGTTGCTGGGGTCTCCCCAGACACTCAAGGGTGCCTAGATGTTGGGGAAGTACCCCAGAGCCTGAGGGCAGGAGAGGTGGTAGCAGTCTCCCTTTGGAACCAGCTTGGATGTGAGACCTGGGGCTGTGACCATCTGCTGGGGACAATGTGCCTTGTAGGAGATGTCAGGAGTCAGTTCTGAGGCCACAGCAGGTGAGGCATGGGGATGTCATTGCTCCCCTGCCAATGAGTAGAGACCAGGGATGCCGCTAGACCCCACCCGAGCCCTCACTCCAGTATCTTCCACCCAGCATGAGGTGCAGAACATCTAAGCAAAGGTTCGGTGCACAGGGCTGCTAAGTTCAAAGTGGGACTCTTGGTGAGTTAATCCACTTCTCTGTAAGACCCCATCTGCTTCACGTGGTGTAGAGGGGAGGTAGGCAAGGGAGGATCTGGAGCAGAGGAGAGCTCCCCGGCAGGGCCAGCCTGGGGAGCAGGGGCAAAGGGAGCTCAGGAGCAGCCACCTCCAAGCCCCCTACAGCAGCTTCCAGCCTCCTCATCCTGCCCTGGCAGGTGGCCC
Organism: Hydrochoerus hydrochaeris; assembly: GCA_004027455.1. Classification (NCBI taxonomy): domain Eukaryota; kingdom Metazoa; phylum Chordata; class Mammalia; order Rodentia; family Hydrochaeridae; genus Hydrochoerus; species Hydrochoerus hydrochaeris. The sequence goes on from PVLA01000095.1 coordinate 28,273, forward strand.
ACTGCTGATGCATGGTGCGCACGTGGTGGCATCTTGCTCTTGGCACCAATCTCAGGTGTCAGGGGTGGTGTCTCAGTGATGTGCTGCTGTACCTTTAACACCCCCCCCATCTTCAGGGCTTAACACAGGGAGGCTGTGAGGTCACAGAAATGTGCCACATCTTGGTAGCAGTGGCTGGAGCAAGGGTGCTTCACATTTCACAGGACTCATCGAACTCTACCCCTCCCAGCTGTGTGTTCAGCCTCCACAGGAGACAAAGGCTGGGCATGGCGTTGCCTGCCTGTGACCTCTGCACTCCTGAGGCAGGAGAACCGCAGCTTCAAGGCCAGCCTGGGTACCTCCATGATTTAGCAAGACCCTGTCTCCAGAAAACATAGAAAAGGGCTGGGGAAGTAGCTCAGCACCCAGGCCCTGGGTTTAACACCCGGTACAAAAACCAAACGGAAGACTTTCAGAGGACAGTCAGCTGGAGCTCAGAGACTTGGCCTCCCGCTGTCTTGCTTGAGTTTTAGTAACTTGTCTTTGATTATATTTTTACCTTCTGTTTGTGGAGGTGACGCTGATTTTCCATTTGCGGTACTGGCGTAAAGGTTCCTTTTAAATTAAAATATGTGAGCTAATTTAAATAGAAATATTGAATAAATACTATTTACCGGTGGTGCAGGGTAGAGCAGAGATCACAAAAGTAGAAAGAAAAGCAAGATTGTTTTGGATCCTTGCTGAGAAAATTTGGTGTCTTTGAGATGTGCCTGATTTCTGCAGACAGCAGCCCTGGGTGGGGGGTGGGGGGTGGGCGTTGGCCCCAAAGTGGAAAGGCATCTCAGCCACTTAAATATTTACAATTAATGATGCGCCCTTGTGACATTTGCTGTCAAATACCCGGAGGATTGAGAAGTCAATGATCATTAATTACCTTCATGGTCCCTGCGTGCTGTTATACATTCATAGGTGTGCGGAGAGGAAAGAAAAGCCCAAAAGAAAAACTGCCTGTGGGCTAATTAAGGGCAGTGTGAATGCTTCAGGACTTTGAAGCTCCTCGGGGCTGCCTGCGGGAGGGGCCGCGGGAGTGGGGAACAGTGGCTGTTTCCCGGCTGCCTTTCTGTGACTGCCCACGTCCGCCCCCCTCGGGGTGCTTCCTGATAAGGTTAGTGTTTTTGCTCAGAAGCTTTTGGTGCTTGCCGGGCAGTGAATTCTTAGGATAGCGTCAGACATGGATTTGATCCTCGTCTTTCCCCGGATTAAAAATTCATGCCCTGCTGCCTACCGAGGATGTGTGTGTACTGCATTTGTGAATGTGAGTGTGAGTGTGAGTGTGTGAGGGCAGGTTTGCACTGGTGTCACAGGAACTGCAGGCCCTGCACACCCTGGCTACAAAAAGCAAAGGTGTCAGAGCCAGAAGCAACCGAGGGGACGGATTTGGTTTCACACTGTTCTGTTATAAATGAGAGGGTGGAGGTAGTGGGTGGGTGGGGACTTTTCCAGAGTGGCACAGATAGTTAGAGGCCGAGCGGGAGTTCGGTTCTCAACTTCCTGCTTCGGTAAACCAGGGTTTCAGTATCATAGGTATGTTCTGACCCTCCCCACCCTCACCCCCCCCCAACGATAAAACTTTAAAATGTTTGGAGAATTTCTTTTCTCTTCATAATACAGAAGTCACAGTTTCCTTTCTGCTACACTAGTGTCCCCTGATTACTCAGCTGGACTTGCTGGAGGAAGTCGCTTGTCTGTGACCAGCAGGGAAACCTAGGCACCCTTCTGCTGTCTATGTGCCCGAGTGCATGTGTATGTTCCCTCACACCCAGTTTTAGGCCAGATGTGCTGCCCATTTGTGGGCAGGATCCAGACAGGTGCCAAGAATATTTACTCATTGCTTGAGGGAGAGGCAGCCAATAAATGGATAACCCCTCACTTAGTTAATTGGGATTTGGAAACAGAGCTGGGGGGCTCTGAGAGTACTGAGAAATTATGGGCACGAGTAGGTTATAGTTATATAGAGAATGGGGTGGCAAGAGATTAGGGAGGGGAAATAGCAAGTGCAAAGGTCCTGAGGTAGGAGCTTTCCCAAAACTCCAGTTTTTGCTGGAGTCCAGGGAGACAAAGCAGAGGGAAGCGAGAGGAGAGGACAGGTGAGGTTGGCAGGCACAAGCCTTGGCCAGGGTGGCTTAATCAGGGTCAGATATCTTTGCCCTGAGAGCTGTGGGACACTGTTGTGGGGTTGTCATCGGGAGGGGGCTCTGGCCAGCCCCCTGAGATCTGCACAGCCAAGCTGGACTGCATGGAGTGCCCAGGAAAAGCAACAGGGATGTTGAGGGTGGCCGAGCGTCAGCCAGGATCCCTGAAGCAGGACACTGTGATGCAGTTTGCGGAGCAGGAGGCTTTGTTCCCAGCTGGCAGGCCCTGGAAGTGATCCCTGCATTTATTTACTCTCTCAGCCACTCAGCAGATGTTTATGGATGACCTGCAAGTACCAGGCCCTGTGGCAGATGCTCCGCAGACCATGTAGAGCCATAGTAGAGGTGGACCCAGCCCTGGGGGCTCTCTGAGTCCAGTGTCGAGCAGCAGACACCCATGAAGGTCCAGATAAGAGATAATTCAGGCTTTGTGGCCCGCGTGGTCTCCATCCCAATGCCTAGCTCTGCTGTGGCAGCACAAAAGCAAGGCCTAGGCCCTGTGTAAGTGCGTGGGTGTGGCTGTGTTCCAATAAAACTTTATTTACCACATGGATGCAGTGTGCCTGCCCCTGGTTTAACAGAAAGGGTTGCAGATTAATAGCAGTGGGAGGGGAGTGCGTCGGTGCACCAATGGAGAGAGCTGGCAGGGGGTGGGCAGAGGTGCCCTTTCTGATGGGTCAAGCTGAGGAGGTGCTGGCTGAGCAGATGTGGGAATGAAGCAACAGTGGACAGTGGCAGGGAGAGGGAGCATGGACAGGGGCTGTAGGCAGGAGCTGCTGGGAAACTAGCGATGATGTCAGCAGGGCTATAGCTGAGTCTACCTGGGGAGGATTGGAGAGGAGGGGAGGTGAGACAGACTGGGGCCAGGGACAGGCTGTGTACATGGCTTCAGGGCCCATCTAAAGAGTCCAGGAAGCCTTGTTGGAGGGCATCTAGAATGGCTGATTCAAAAGCTGCTGTATGGAGACCGGAACGGGGACCTCAGATGGGAGAGCTTGGGGGGTATGAACCTGGGGTGAATGGTGGGGCAGCCAAGGTGTGCTGATGGCGAGGAGCCAGGCTGGCTCATGTCATTGTTGGTGGTGGGGAGGGTGGAGGCGGGGAGTCCTGAGACAGGGCAGGGTGAAGGCAGACCTTTCGCTCGCCAACTACACAGGGATTTCCCAAGGTGCCACGCGGGACCCAGTGAGGGATGTAGGTCAGCAAGACAGTGTCTGTCAACCAGGAGTGAGGCCTGGGCATTGCATGAGAGTGTGAGCTTGGCGATGGCAGTGTCTTTAGGTGATTGACACAGAACAATCTGGAACAGCACTCTGCAGAGTGTGTGTGTGTGTGTGTGTGTGTGTGTGTGTGTAGGGAGGAAGGGTCCGGGAGGAAGGGTCTTTTTGAGGTGGCAGCAGAAGCCTGGGGTAGATGCCACAATTAAAGAAGGTAGATAATTCCACTTCCACTGACTTCAAAGCTCATAGTTTAGGGGACTCTACAGCCATGACCCTGCTTTGGGGTGTCTGCAGGATTTCCAAGCCTGCGCATTCCATGTCTTGGTGAATCTCTTCCCCTCCTGGGGCCTCCCTCATAAGATGACCCAGATGAGACACGAGTCTTGGTTCTGGATTAAGCTGCTACTTATACTCAGGGGGAACATTAGGGTTCAGATGCAGTGCGATGTGGTGTCCCAGACCCCCCACCGTCCCTCTCTGGGTGCAGTGTCCACGTCATATACACGAGAAGGACCTAGATTAGCGTTTCTCAAACAGTGGGTCGTGACTGCTGAGACAGGAAACCGTTTAGTGGGTTGTGACCAGCAGTGACATAAAATAACCCCAGTCAGGAGAGAGGCCAGAGGTGGCCAAGGCCGCAGCAGGGTGAGTACCCCTGAACTGCAGGCCTGCGGGATGGCGTGGGCTGGGTTGTGGTCTCAGTGAGTTTCTGCTAAGGGTCTCTCGGCCTCCCCCCGATCCGGCACACCTGGACGTACTTGTTCCTCTCTGATCTCCGTCTGCAAGGAGTTTGGGATGAAGCAGCCTCACTTTCCCCTGGGTGATGGCCTGAGGCTCTAGTTTGGGATTTGTCATGATGGAGCTTAACAAGTAAATGACAGTAGAGAAAGCCCAGCCTGTGATTGCTGTGCACGGCAGTTCTGTTTTAGAGGCTTAAAAGACCCCTCCTTCCTCCCTTCTCTTTCCAGAAGAACCGAATGCACATAAGGTCGCCAGCCCACCCTCCGGACTCGCATACCCCGATGATGTCCCGGACTGTAGCCTCAAGCCATACACCCCCCTGGCCAGTCTCTCTGGCGAGCCCCCCGGCCGGTTTGGAGAGCCGGATAGGATAGGGCCCCAGAACTTTCTGAGCCCGGCCAAGCCAGCAGGGGCCTCGGGCCTGAGCCCTCGGATCGAGATCACTCCATCCCACGAACTGATGCAGGCAGGGGGCCCCCTCCGCGTGAGGGACGCCGGCCTCCTGCTGGAGCAGCCGGCCCCGGCCGGGGTGGCCGCCAGCCCGAGGTTCACCCTGCCCGTGCCCGGCTTCGATGGCTACCGCGAGCCGCTTTGCTTGAGCCCCGCTAGCAGCGGCTCCTCTGCCAGCTTCATTTCCGACACCTTCTCCCCCTACACCTCGCCCTGCGTCTCGCCCAACAACGGCGGGCCGGACGACCTGTGTCCCCAGTTTCAAAACATCCCTGCTCATTATTCCCCCAGAACCTCGCCAATAATGTCACCTCGAACCAGTCTCGCCGAGGACAGCTGCCTGGGCCGCCACTCGCCCGTGCCCCGTCCGGCCTCCCGCTCCTCGTCACCTGGTACCAAGCGGAGGCATTCGTGCGCAGAGGCCTTGGTTGCCACGCTGCCCGGAGCCTCACCCCAGCGCTCCCGGAGCCCCTCGCCACAGCCCTCATCTCACGTGGCCCCCAGGGAGGACGGCGCCCCGGCTGGGTACCCCCCCGCAGCTGGCTCGGCCGTCCTCATGGATGCCCTCAACAGCCTCGCCACCGACTCGCCTTGTGGGATCCCCCCCAAGGTGTGGAAGACCAGCCCAGACCCATCGCCAGTGTCCGCTGCCCCGGCCAAGGCCGGCCTGCCCCGCCACATCTACCCCGCGGTGGAATTCCTGGGGCCCTGCGAGCAGGAGGAGAGGAGGAACTCGGCTCCCGAGTCCATCTTGCTGGTGCCGCCGACCTGGCCCAAGCAGTTGGTGCCTGCTATTCCTATCTGCAGGTGAGTGGGGCTTAGAAAACCATCCATCCCAGGAGTCAGTTTTAAGGGGTGGTTTCCTGGTTAGGAGCATGGAATTTAGAATTGAAGTCCTGGCTTTGCCACTTGCTGGTTGAGAGTCTGAGAGGGAATTTAAATTTCCTGAGCCATAGCTTTCCCATCTGTAAAATGGGTGCCATCAGTGCCCCCAACCGGCAAGGGGTGAGGAGGATAGAGCCAAAAGATTGCTGATCGTGCCATTGTTTTTATAAGTACTGGGAGACAGCAGTGAACTCAACAGGCAAACGTTTCTGTCTTTATGGAGCTGACATTCCAGCAGGCACACAGCAAGCCTTAGTATGCAAAGTCTACCTCCTTTTGGAAGAATTGGTATTTGGTGGCATCTGCTTATATGTGTTGGTACTATGCTCATTGTTATGGAAGATTTAAAAAATTAAAATGCATAAGTCTCAGTCCTCAAGAAGGTAAGATCTTGGTGGTTTTAAGATATGCATATAGATAGCAGCATATCGGCTTTGAGATTGCTTTGGACTGAATTTGAGTTTTGCACTGCTCTCACTGCTTGTATGAGCACCCCTGGTGCTGACCTCCTATTCTTAGTATATGTGCTGCTGAAGTGAGCACCTTCTGATGCTGTGCCTGTGACAGACATTACTAATCAAGACTCTCACTGAGCACCTTTTTGATGGCACCTAGAGCAGACATCACTAGTCAATCAGGATCTCCCACTTTTACCCTCTTTCTAGCCTGATTTCATTCCCCACAAGATGAGAGTAATAATAGTATCTGTCTTGTAGCCATTTCCCCCACAGATTAGGTTAAATGACATTCTTGGCATAGAGCCTGCACAAAATAAGAATCAGAAAAAGAATGGCTGCTGTTACAGGAGAATCTAATTCTTAGAGAAGTGCTTTTTCATCGCTAGGCCTCATGTTAGGAGACCAAGGTGGTAGCCTTTACAGAAATGATGGTGTCAATAACTACCAAAGGGTAGAGTAATGGCAGGGACAAGAATAGCGACTGAAGTTGAAGGGTGCTTTCTGCGTGGCAGTATGGTCCTACGTTTGTCATCTCACTTAATTCTTTCCTGAACTCAGTTTGGCACTATTCAGCATTATTGTTTTTCTGTTTTGTTTTCGTTTAGATGCTAAGGAAAAGGAGGTGACCAGGCTGAGGGCAGATGCTCTCTCTGCCCTCCTGGGTGAGGTACTGGGAGGCTTGTGCTGTCACTATTAACCTTGTGCTTCTCAGACTTGCTTTTTTGCTTTAGCAAACAAACTTTTACTAAGTAGAATGCCCTAATGGGTAAAGGTAGAGCAGTTTTGATCGCTGTGGGGATGAGGGTGGCCATCGGCCCTGCCCACTGGACTCTGCACCTACCCACCCCGGACTAAAACACATTGAGGGCAGAATCTGGCCCAGCATTCCTCTAACATAGGTTCTAGAACTCTGGTGCTGCTGTCAGTTATTTGGTGTCAGGTTTCTGGGTTAAACCCAGGTTGTGGTGGCGAGGTACAGGCCTTCTCTGAGCCTTTAATGCACTTGGACGGGCAGTGATTTCAGAGACCATTTGGCTCCAGAGTTCTGAGTTCTGGGACTGAAGTTTCACAGAGTCTCCTTAGGAAATGCTGATCGAGGCTGACCCTGGTACAGACTAAGAATTTGGGCTCAGAGAGGTGTAGTGACAAGCCTAAAATCACCAGCTCGTCGGTGGCCACATTGGAAAGTAGAATCTGAGGTTCCTGCCTTTTTGTTCTTTCTGCTAGCAATCAGTCTTGAAACTGTGATTTTATGTGGTGATTCAAGGTGAGGTGGTGAATTGGTATGAAATACAATTACAATAAATCTGTCAGAGATTGTAAAATCCTCTCCTCTCCATTTTGCTGCTTGGTATGAGAGGTTGTGTTAGAGAGAGTTCTTTAGTTCATAGTAGGTGCCAGTCTGTGCCAACCAATCCAATATTTGCAAACATTTTCTGTAAGGTCGACAGAATGGGTATTGGGGAAGCCTAATGGTGACATGTATTTCACGGGGCCAGCTAGAGACAGCTTGGAACAGGGCCAGAATTAAAGTACAGGACTCCAGGCTGGCTCCGGTGCTCTAACCCTTGTATTTCCATGTTAGATACTTATGTCAGAACCAAACAAGTTTAGAAATTAGAACTTGGAAATATCTCAGTAAATCTTTGACACGCTAAAATTTTTTGATACTTTAAAAAAGGATCAATTTGGGGTTGAAGTGGGTGGGGTTTTTTTGACCTTGTTCTGCAAAGCTTAAAGATTCCAATTTGTGTACGTGATAGAAATAGTTGTATTTAATGTGGGCGTCACATAGATTGCAGGCAGATCTTGGTGGCCTCTTGACACTGTGACCAAGGTGGAAGGGAAGGTACTTCACCACCCTGAAACTGCGGGGTGACAGAGGCACAGGGTGTTTGGAAAGAAGGGATGGAGGTACTCTTGTGGGGGTACAATTTTGAGTGTGAGTGTACTGTATGCTTAAATTGGACTTTGAGGCTGACAGAGAAGTGGGAGGCGTCTCCATCCGCCCCTTGATGATAGAAACTGGCTTCACTGCCCGTGCTTCCCTCAGTCCAGTGGATAATGTTAGCTTCTTACAACTCTAGGCTAAGTGGGAACGAATACAGTGATCAGGTGAATGATTTCTGCCATTGTGAAGAATCAGGACAGAGTGACACAAATCCGTGCACATCCAACTTTAAAGCTACTATGGATAGTTAAACCTTATTTGAAATAAAGCTATTTATTGATATGTTTGTTCATTCATTCATTCATTCATTCATCTACTTACCCATCTATTCATCCATGTATCCACCCACCTTCTGAATATTCCCTGGCAGGAATAGTTCTAGAGTAATTCCATAAGTGAGGTTTTCTTGGACTTAATTCAGATAAATTAGCAAATTAAGAGGCACTGTGGAGGGTGAATGATGGCCTGGCCTTGGAGTCAGGAGACCAAAGTTGAAGCCCTGGTCCTGCCTCGACATGAGGAAATATCTTTTTGTTCTGTAAGGCAGGGAGTAGTTCAGACAGATTTTTCAGACCCTGGTCAGCTCCCCAGTGAAGTGATTCTAAGCATATATGTCAAACACCTATCATATGTTAGACAGCATTGAGCCTGTATGAGAAGATGGAGCTTAAGGCATCCCCCTCAAAGATCTCCCAGATAAGTATATATGTGAAGGCGTATATTTCTGGTCCTATAACCAAGTTAGAGAGTTTATAGAAATTAACTTACACATAGAATACATTACAGGAAAAATGTCATAGTTAATATCTACTGAGCACTTTCTGTGCTAAGCTCTCCATAGGGTTTCAGGATCTCATTTCATATTGAGGAAACTAGGACCCAGGGCATCAGAGGCACTTGCTCCAGGTTACCCAGCTAGTGGGAGTTAGAGCTGGGACTTGAACTTGAGTGTGGAACTCCAATCACGGGGTTGAGATTTATTCTTCTTTAAATGTTGAGGTCTGAGTGGTTTGACTCATCCGTGCCCAAGCTAGAGACCTTTCTGTGGTTAGATGACCCATCACTTATTGATCCAGCTAGTAATGACTGTGGCTGCGAATGACCACTCCCCCACATACTCTTCTAGATGAGAGCATCAGAAATAGATACGAGAGCTGTAGCAATTGTCAGATGCCATTTTTTCTGTTTGCCATGTGGTTATAAGAAATGATGAATAAGAGTGGTGAAGTTCTTGCTTAAAGCCTCGTGGAAAGTGAGGACACATGTGTTTCTCCCGATTGCCACTGAGTAATCTTTGACCCACACTGGTGCTCTGGAAAAGGAAAGTGTTTTTTTCTGGGGTGCAGAGGGGTGCTGCTCTTCACAATTCCCAAAGGAGGCAGTGAGAATGACCAGCAGCATGCCAGAGCTGACAGATAATGACATTAGCTATGTACATGGAGAAGCCTGTCTCCTTGTCTTCGTGAGGATGAAAGAGAAAGCACAGAAAAAGGCATCTACCTTGAGAAGAGCCCTGCCTGATCAATACCAAGCTCCTCAACATTGAGGGTTTTGTTCATGTCATGGATACAATCTTTAGAAAAGGGGCCATTTACATTTATTATATGCAGGTGGGTGAGTGCTTCTGGTTGACTGTACACGTGACCGCTCCTTTTCTTCCTCAGCATCCCAGTGACTGCATCCCTCCCTCCACTCGAGTGGCCACTTTCCAACCAGTCAGGCTCCTATGAGCTGCGGATCGAGGTGCAGCCCAAGCCACATCACCGGGCCCATTATGAGACGGAGGGCAGCCGGGGGGCTGTCAAAGCGCCAACAGGAGGTCACCCCGTGGTGCAGGTAGGATTGATTCTTTGTCACTAGGGGGTTCGTCTCTGAGCTGCTGTTTGTAGCACAGAAGGCTGAGGTGTGTGACAGCCTCTGGCTCCTTTGAAGGGGGGACATCTTGAGGCTGGATTAGGGTCAGGAGCTAACCTGACTGTCGGGAGCCTGGAGGAAAGATTTTTTGTTTTTGAACTAGATAAGGATAAAATGATAGTTACATGTGAGATTCTTCCCTATTCTTTCTGACTATGAGATGGCTAGCATTTTGCAGACATTTGTGTGTTGACAGATGGCTTCTAAAGCCATCGCCGTAGATTTCCATCAAGGAAAAATAAGACTCTTGGAAACTACAGGAAAGTAAAAAAAAAAAAAAAAAAAGGCACATAATCAGATTATTTAAAATAATTGCTATTAGTATTTTGATGTATTCTCTGTTATCTTGTTTTCTAGTCACAAGCACAGCTTTCTTACTGTATACACTTGACACTATAATGAACCTGTAGTTTGAACTCTGTAAAAAGCTTTATAATGCACGTGCTTGTTTTTTTCTTAATCAGTATTCTTTGTCTGTGGCTTTTGATGTAACTTGAGAAGTGTTAATTTTCCAAAAAGTGGAGAGTATGCTTTTTTCCAAAATAATTAGTGTGAAATATTATTGGTAATTGTTTACTCTGGTTAACAAGGAGCTAAGGACTGGTGTCCACCAACCAGCTCGATCGACCAGAATCCCCAATATATTTATATTCATGTAACTTTTTTTGTGTATGTGTTTGCCTTAAAGTGAAATATTCTGTGACAGGAAGCTGAATTGACTGTGTGTACCAGAATCCCTGGGAGCAGATTTTTGGGGACCCTGAAGAATACTTAGAAACTGTATAACATGAGAAAAGTCCAGACAAACAAAAACTTCAGACTCTAAAATCTCCACCAGGGCTTTGATGTGTACTCCTGGTTATGGACTTCTGGAGTAATAGTAAGAATTTATGAATCCTGGAAATTGCGTTTTTCTAACTCTAACACTGCAGCAATGTTAGGATGTTTCTATTGTTTGATATTTTTTTCCCCTTGACTTTATGAGTCACCTCCTCTCTTTATTTGTATATCTAGTAGTTCTTGACCCTGGCATTGTGATAATAATGTGTCTGGAACATTGTAGCGACTCTGGATTTTGTTATCTTCCCCTTAAAGGCAATAATACAGTGACTGGCTGATCTTGAACTTATGCAGGGTGCATTCTATATTTTATTTTTTGAGGGTGGATTTGTGGAGGGCCCAAGTCATTTCTAACTGTGGAGCTCAACCTTTAATTTCCTTTCTGTGTGGCTCTTGCTGAGGGCTGGCTCTAGGCCCTGGCTGGCAGGTCTGGAGTAGCCTTACTCTAAGGAGTGGCTCATGCAGGAGGCCTGGCTGTGTGGACACTTGATGTGGCGGGGCTGGAGCTACAGTGTGTGAACCCCGCTCCACCTCTGGTCCCCTGTCCACCCTGTAGCAGCTCCCTTGGGTAAGCCCCATGGTCTCTCCCTGGGCTCACACAGCCTGACCCTTGGTCAAGGCCTCAGGGCCCTGGAGCTGCCGCCTCACCTCGGATGTCTTGCCGTGAACTGCAGCCACCTCCTCAGCCTGGGAAGCTGAGCCCTGCAGCTCAGCAGGACCCCATGCTCCACTCCAGCCTCAGCCCTAGCCTTGCATGTCCCTTCCCAGGGACCGGGTCCAGGGGGACACAGGCTTGCTCCCTTGGGGCTGGCAGCCTGACGCTGGGTGCTACACGGGGCCTGACATCCATGGCTTCAGGTCCTGTGTTGGTGGGAGTGCTGTCTGTCTATTACCACTTCCTCTGTAGCCTTTAAAAATGGCTTTTTGCCCAAGAAAGTCTCCTTGTCCTCACTGACCCACGCTGACCTGTCTGTGGAGGGGGCCACCTGGGCTGCAGTTGCTATGACACCGTTGGAATCGCAGCTTTTGGGAGGAGTGGAGAAACTTGTTCAAAGCAGATTGGGAGAACAGGCTATTCCAGGAGTTCTCCAGGATGCTGCCCAGAGCCAGGTGGGCCGAGTTCAGGCAGTCCTGGCTTGGGAATTAAGATGTCTTTTGTTAGTTTATCAATTCAGTTCACTCTGCAAGTGTTAAGTGCCTCCTCTGTTTATGCTGTGTCCTGTGGTGCTGAAATATGAGGAAGAATTAGAAGCCATGGAGCTCATAGTGGGGAGAGATGTTGATTAATCACACAAATGGGAGAATTATAAAATGGCGCAGGTGGAATGAAGGACATGTGCAAGGAGTTGGGACATGTGAAAGTGAAGAGTTAATGCAGATGGGGGAAGGGCATCGGAGACCAGGGCTGAGGATGCATAGGGGGAGTGTTATGTGCAAATGTCTAGGGGCAAATGTCTTGTGCTAGGGGCACAAAGAAATAGACCTCATCCCAGGAGCCTAGAGGCCAGTATGCCTGGAGCATAAAAGGAGAGGGAAGAAAAGTAGCAACTGGCCAGAGCATGCGAAGCTGGGCCAGGGAAGATACACCAGCTGATCAGCTCTGACAGGACCCCACTCTGGAGGCTCCGCGGGGGGCGGTCAGAGCCAAGGTTGGAGGAGGAATTAGGCTCTTTCTGGAATCTTTGTCCATTTCAGGCTGTGCATTATCTTTTCACCAATCAGTCACCAAATGTTTTTTGAGCACTTACTATGGACCAGGCACAGTGCTGCATTCTGGGAGGTCATAAGAACAGAACAGCCAGCAAGTCTCACCCTCGTGAGCCCGAGTGTCAGCAAGGTGACAATAAACCCTCAGTGAGCGTTTCCTGAGGGTGAGACCCTGTCCCAGCGCTGAACATGTGTTAACATATTTAATCCTCACAAGAGTGGCATAAAGCAGGTCATGGCCAAGTCAAGGTGAGGCCACAAAACTGCTTGCAGTCCTAGTTGTTCCGTGGTGGAGCCAGGCTTTGGACAATGCAGCCCTAGTTGGTGCAGGGATTTCCTGGTCCTGCATGTCTCTGCAGGTGGCTCTGCCTCCCCCACTGCTGGTGCAGAGAAAGTCATGTAGGAAACGCCCGCATGTCCTACCTGCTGCTCCCTCCCCCAGGTTGGCGAGCTGACCTGGGGTGAGCCCCTACCCCGGTCAC
>PVLA01000095.1:41191-85076 GCA_004027455.1 Hydrochoerus hydrochaeris
GGGGGGCTGGAGGAGGGCGGGGAAGGCTCTGGAGAAGGGAAGGGCCCAGGAGGAGTCCCAAGGGTGCTTGCAGCCACTCTAAGGGCCCATTGTACGCTTTAAAAATCTTAAAAGATACAAAGTGGATTTAAAAAAAAATGATTTAGTAGAGGGTTTTCTTCAAAATGAAAGGAGCTAATCCTTGGTTTTTAGTGTAGGAAGCTAGTTTTAAAAAATGAAAAGAAACCTCTGAGCTGGGTGTAATGGTTCACATCTATAATCCCAGCGCGCCAGGAGGCTGAGGCAAGAGGGCTCCAAGTTCGATCCTAGCCTGGACAATTTGAGGAGACCTTGTCTCAGAATAAGAAATGAAAAAGAGCTGAGGATGTAGCTGAGTTCGGGGGCCCTGGGTTCAAACCCCAGTACCACATGAGAAGGGAAAAAAAGGAAAAATTTTAGGAAAGGAAAACACCTTTGAGAAGGAGGGTCTCGTGACGATGCCATTGAGCGGGCGAACAGCCCCATCCGAGTGGGGCCAGGGCTGCCCTCTCCACTCCCCAGAGGGCAGCGCAGCTGCTTGGCCCAGGCCGGGCCTGCAGTTGCTCTGTGCGTGTGGTCACCACGTCCGCGTCTGTTTCTGTGCCTCGCCTTGGCCTCCGCCCCGCAGCCCCCACGGCCCCACCCCTCTTCCATTCGCCACATTATAGAATTTCAGTTTTTCTCCTGCCTGGTGGTTTTAAACTGCTCCTTATGTAGGGAGATGAGCATGAGACTGCTTCGTCCTACCCCAAAGGTAAAAGCAAAAAGTGTGCACGTGTGCTGGGCTCAGATGGGGCTTTGTTGTTCTTTTTCGCCTGCCTGCCTGCCTGCCTGCCTGCCTTCCTTCCTTCTTTCTTGAATATAACTGGCTCTTAGAAGAAAGTTTGTTCCAACACCCTAAATGTTTTTTGGGTCTCCTGGCTCAGTGGCTTGACCAGGGTTTATGGAGGACCCACTCTGTGGCTGTCACTTTGTATGGCACAATAATGTCGCAGTGCTGAGGGCTGCCAGAGGGAGGGCGTCCCCCAAGATTAGATGGGGGCTCCCTGGCCTCACAATAAGAGGTGATGGCTGATTTGAGGCTTATCCAGTGGATCCATAAGTCAGGGTAGTTAGTTTCCCCAACAAAACTGAGCTTGCCAAGAAAAGTGGTGCTTGGAAGATCTATAGCGTGAGGGTTTTGCCGAGGAGGTGACTTGCCAGTTGAGACCAGCTGAGTGAGCCAGCAGAAATGGACAGTGTCCTCCTTGTCTCCATCTCAGGATTCAGTGCACAGAGCATAGCACATGCAAAGGCCCTGAGGTAGATCTGCCAAGGGCCAGGGCCACTGGAGTTGAGCTCAGGGGTGATGGTTGGTAGGCCCAGGGTATGCGGGCCTTAAAAGCCAAGCTGAGGAGTCCAAGTATTATTCCAGCATGGAGGGGAGGACACTGTTGGCTTTGGGTAGAGGGGGAATGTCAGCTTAGACTTCTGTCTATGAGTGGCTGGGAGGAGTTAGAGTCAAAGCAGGGAGTTTGTTGGGCTGTGTCCAAGTCAGGGGAAGATGAAGCGGTGAGGACCAGGCATTGTGGCGGAAGGGACCAGGGCCGGGTGGCTCTGTGGTGTGACCTATAGGACTCAGGAGTGGGAGGAGAAGGGTGGGTGGGTCACCTGTGTGTGTGATGGCCCAGCACCTGGGGTGCTGATGAGCTCACTTTGGGGTACGGAAAGGACTGACAGGTCCTGGAGGGCAGGCAGTAGAGCAAAGGGCCCAAGTGGCCAAACCTGGTGGGGCAGCAGGGAGAGGTGGGAGCAGGGCCCAGTGTGCCACACCTGACGTCCCGTCCAGTTCCTGTGGCTTATGGGTCCCTCGTTGTCAGGTTACAGCCCTGTGCCCAGGGGAACTAGGAATCCGAATTTTTATGTGAATTTTCAGTTTTCAAAGTTCTTTCCACTGAGTCAGACTTTGAATTAGGTTGGGCTCGAGGTAAATGTCCTCAAGTGCAAGTCCTCGCCAGAGGTGAGAACTGTGCTGCTCCAGGCTTTCAGACAGGAAGGGGTGGGGACCAAGGCACCGTATGCGTGTGGTTTCTAAGGATTGGCCAGTTGGAGGATGGACTCCTGCAGCCTGCTGCGGGCAGCCGGTCCTGTACAGCTCTAAATGCACTGAGACGCAGCAAGCGCAGGCTCCTTCAGGGGAGCCTGGAGCCCGCGTCCACTGGCTGACACGTGTGTAGCTGTCACACTGAGAGGATGATCAGAAGGCTGTCCTGTCCTTAGGGAGTGGCTGCGTGACAGTGCTGCGCTGTGGTCTCACCTCCCAGAACAATGATCTGGATTCTTTCCACCGGAGGTTGAGCCACATGGAAGAAACCCCGGGTAGGCACTTTAGGGGGGATTCCTCGCTGGGCCGGAGCCTCTTTGAGGTCTCACCTGGCAGCAGCAATGAGCTTTGCAGAATGAGGGGTGGGACCCACTGCCACCGCCAGCTGTCCAGGTTACTGCCGGTCCCCCCAGGAGGCCAGCAGAGCTCCCACTTTGATCATGTGAAAAGGGTTGTGGGACTGCTCTCTGTTGGATTTAGCCTTTGTGCCACCTGGGAATCACTTTGCATGTATCTAGGAACAGGCAGAAAGGAGCCAGCTGGGCTTTCTCCTCCCACAGAGCTGGGGTGTGACAGACAGCGGGCTTCGCCCTTTGGCGGCTGGCCAGGCCTGCTGGCTCCCATTGGACCGATAAGGCGAGTTCCCCCCTGCTTCCTTTTAAGACACGCGACAGGAAGCTGGTCTTGCTGATGCTAATTTGTTTTGATGAGGGCTGCTGCCTTGGTTCAAAGGACGTTTTTGACAGGGAGAGAAAGAGGAATGAGGTCAGTGAGGTGACTCAGGCCTGGGGAGAAAGTGGAGGAGGCATCTTTCCATGGCTGGGGAACCCTCTGCCCACTCCTTCCTTCATGCAGAATCTGCCGGCACCTACTGTGCGCCAGGTGCTGGCCACGCAGTGAGTGGTCGGCGGTGGCAGCACGTGGGGACAGCGCCTGGCCCCTCTGTCGAGTCCTGCCCCCTGCTCCTTGCCGGGGTGGCCAGGAACGGAGACGGTGCTCACTGTGCTGTCCTCCGAGTGACCTAGTTTGTCCCTGTAGCCACGCCGCGGGGTAGAGGTGGTAGAATTACCACGCTCATCTTACAGACCAGGAAACTGGGACACAGAGCGGGGAGGCAGCGCACGGATGTCAGTCCCAGCCGGTGGGGCCGTGCTTAGTTCAGGCTCTGGGGCTCCGTCAGCCTAGGTGACCACGGAGCTGCAGTGTCATCAGGTACAAAGTGAAGATCACCTTTGCTTTTCAGAGGTGCTAGGCATGGTGGTGTGATTCTGTAATCCAGCTGCCCAAGAGGCTGAGGCAGGAGGAGCTCAGGTTCTAGGCCAGCATGGTCAGTTTACTGAGACCCTGTCTCCAAATAAAAAAGAACAATTAATAGGGCTGGGGATGTAGCTCATTAGTGAAGTATTTGCCCAGCACGTTCGAGGCTCTGGGCTCAGTTCTTAGGATTGCCAAAAAAATAAAATAGTAGTTTGGGTGCTTACTCGGTAACTTTGGTCATTGAGCGGCCCTTAAACCATTGCTCTCTTGCTGAGAAACGTGGCAGTTGAATCCCAGACCTGGGCCCTTTTGAGCTTTGAGAGCGTTAGACCAGCTTCCTGTGCGTGCTCGGCTGTTTGCCTTAACTGGATCGAGGCCCAGGCCCGCGCACAGGAGGTCATTTGCGTGCACACTGTGTGCCGCAGGCTCGCTCCTCTGTCCTGGTAACCACACCTTTCAAGGGGCAGAGAGGAGAGGAAGTGCACAGAACTTGCCCAGCGTTCGGCTAGGACGCGGGGCGGCCCTGAGCATGGCTTTAGCCTCTGGCTGCACACGCTTCCCTTGGCCGTTCATTGATTCGGCTTCCGCCTGTCACCGGCCGCTCTGCTTTGAGCCCAGGCACAGAGCGTGTGCATACAGACAGTGTGGGGACTTGTGGGGTCTCCAGCTAGGGGCTGGTGTGAGGCGAGATGGGACAGGCTCAGGACAGGCTCCTCCTCTGCAGTGCGGAGGCCAAGTGCCAGGCTGGCCAGGTGACTTGGGCAGAGGACCCTAAGCTGGACTTGTGAATTCTGCCCTCTGCCTGCCTCTTCATGGTGAAGCCAGGGGAAGTGGGCCCCCTCTGGAGGTGGAGGTGGGTCTTCGTGCACCTGTCAGCCGCAGCGTGTGTGACAGAGGAGGCTGTGACCGTGTGGGCCCCTCGCCGTCTCATGCTGACCTACCCGCAGGCTGTGGTGTGTGGGGTGCTCCCACGCCCTCAGCTGGCCCTGAGGTTGGGGTGTGGAGTGGAGGTCTCTTTATTGAACATGCAGCATTTTCTAATTTGGGGCCATGAGTGAGGCTCCAAACCACCTCAGAAGACACCAGCTCCCTCATGAGCAGAGCCGGTCAGGGGACCGTGGTGGTGGATGGTAAGGAGGAGCTGGTGGCGTCTCACACGGCCCTGTCCTCTGCATCCTGGGGACCATGCGGGTGCCAAAGCCATTCATTCTCCGCCTCCAGGAAGACTTAGCCAATGCTGGCCGTGGTCAAGTCTGTCTTTGGAGCTTACTGTGTGCACGGTGGTCACGGGGTGGCCCAGGCAGGCCACGCCGCCCCTGCTCTGGAGAGAGGAATGGAGGCTCGGTGGTGGTGGGCGATGTCCCCAAGGAGTGCTTATTTTATCACTCATGATCAACATGCCCACCTGGGTCCTGGGCCCAGCCTTGGGAGGTTCAGACCAGGACACGGAGTCCCAGAAGGGCAGCGCCCACCCCGTCCCTTAGAGCCACCCCTCCGTGTGCAGGTGGTGCCTCGTTAGGCTTTTTCTTCTGAGCCCAGAGCGCCTGTTAGGACAGCAGCAGTGGACGGCAGCCTTGGCTCTCCTTTCGAAGTCTGGCTGTCATGCCGAGCTGGGGTGGATGGGAGCGAGATGCCACTCGTGCGACCGGCATGGGCACCTGTCTTCCTCTGATCGTGTGCTTGGCGGAGCAACTCTTGTCCTTCCGGAGAGCTGGGCCGTAAGGTGGTGACCGTGCCAGCCCTAAGGGGAGGAGTCCTGCCTTCGAAGCCCCATGGAGGTGGAGCTGCCTTAGCCAAGCTTCGCCCCTAGCCAGTGCACCTTGAGCCACCGCTTAGAGCAGATGCTCAGTGCTTGGGCTCAGGCTTACAAACATACGTGCACACACAGGGGTAAACACGTACGTGTAAATAAGATGTGCTCTGTGTATAAACACACGCATGTGTATGTATGTATATGTCTCATGTATCCAGACACACATATCTGTGCTCCCTGCATTTTAGTTGGTTTATTTTTTCTTCTTAAACTCAGGAAAATATAATAGAGGGACTAAAAAGCAGCCCTTGTTACCCGGAGTGAGCTACTGCTTTTGTTTTGGTGTGTTTCTTTCAGCCTGTATTTTCTGTGTCACACACCCCTGTTCTGGCACCAGCTTTGGTCCTTCTGACATCAGCTGGCCCTGTCGGCTGATTTTGGTAAAACCTGGGGGAAAATTAGCATTTGCCAAGTAAGACTGGGCATTGCTTTGCCTGCTTGCTGTGTATAAATGGATTCGTTCCGCCTGCTACTTTTAGGCAATACTTGGAGATACAGAGAGGTTAGGTGACTTGCCTGAGGTCACACAGGAAGTGGGAGAGCCATGAACCGAACCTAGGCGGTCTGGCTCAACAGCTGACACTGTTAGTTTCTTAGCCCATGAAGAAGAAATAGAAATCCCTCGTGACCCTGAGATAATTTCCCAGGTGGCTCCCAGGGGCTCCCTTTGATGCACAAGTGTTTTTGAAAAGTTCAGGAAATAAATTTAGTCCAGTCAAACCTCAGGTCAGTGTCTGCTCTTCAGGTCACCGAGGCTCCTGCCTGCCACCTGTGTCCCTCCCTGCCTGCCTGCCTTCTCGGCCTGGAGGCAGAGCAGTAGTCACCCTGAGGGCAGGTGCAGCCTTCTGGTGTCTTGGAGATGCCCCCATGGGCGCCAGGGTGAGGGCAGAACCCAGGGAAGGTTGTGTGTCCACATTTGGCCTCATGGGGCCCAGTTCCTGGGTGCTGAGACGGACGCTCAGACCTGCTTTCTGAGGGCCGCGGGACCCACCTGACTGTGCAGATTGTTCTCACCATACTAGCGGTGTGAGCTTGAACAAAGAGGATCTGACCTCTGGGAGCCTCAATTTCCCCGGCAGCAGGTTGGAGTAGACATTTAGGATTTTTATGGGAACAAATGAGATACGGGTGTAAAGTCCTCTTAGCACAGCCCTGAGTGCCCACGGCCCTGGTTCCCTTTATAAACTAATTTTGTGGGAGGAAATGTGTTGATATGGTGCAGGATTTGAGAAGCCTAAGCCACAGCAGGGCAAGGTCTCCCTGTGTGACCTGGTGGCAGCCACCTCTTCCTGAGGCCCCTGCACCACCTGTTTCTTGAGGATCCTTTCAGGGAGGCTGTGTGTGTTCTCGAGCCTGTGTGATGGCTCTCGTCACCGCCATCAGCAGCATCACAGTTTGTGGAGGACCCGGCAGGATGCCCAGTGCATCTTAAATTCTAATACGTGATCAAGGCAGCACTGTGGTTGATGTGAATGGGCGCTGCGTTTTGACTTTCTGCACAGGTATGCGGCAAAGCTGAACCCTCAGCACTGTTTGTTTAGCCAAATAGACCTTTGCCTGTGCAGCTTGGGTTCCTGCTAAGCGCTGCCCGTCTTCCCACCGGGTGTTTATCACATGACTGTCCCCAGGTCCTGGGGAATAGTTTTGGGAACCTGTGTCAGGTGAATGAATGTTAGGAAACCTCAAATTCACCTGGTCCTGTGCTGAGGCACCTGGGGGGAACCCTCAGCACACATTCGTGTTAGCACACGTCCATGCTCTTGTCCCTCCACTGTCCACTGGAAGGTGATGCAGTACAGGTAAAGTATGAGTGCTGAGTGACGCAGATAAAGGCTGGGCGTGCAGTTAAGATGTAGCCAGGCAGGTTTGTGCATGACAGGTATGGATTTCCTGGCATCTTCTCTTGATTCAGGAAGCATTGATTAGCCCTCTGCTATCTGCCTGAACCTGTGCAGGAGACTTCCAGATCAGCGGCACAGACTTACCTGGGAATGTGTTAAAAATGCAGCATCTCGGTCCTGCCGCAGCATGTGGGGTCAGAGGCCACAGGTTATGTAATCCCCGGACCATCTATGTGCGGATTATGCTCTGTTCTGCAGCCTGCCACTTGCTTTTCTAAATAAAGTTTTATTGGCACACAGCCGCCGTTTAGACACCTGTTGTCTGTGGCAGCTTCTGTACTGCTAACAGTAGGGTGAATCCTTTGTGACAGAGCCTGTTTGGCCTGAAGAGCGGGCAGTCTGGTGGAGGGAGGCTTGTGACAGACAAATCTACAGTCTGCTGGGTGATAGAAAAGCAGCAAGTAGAAGGCAGGAAGTGGATGGAAGGGGCTGTGAGGTGGTGAGGGTGCTATTTATAGAACTTCTTGAAGAGGTGACATTTAAACAGAATTCTGAGCGCAGTGAGGGAGTAAGCTGTGTCCTATCTTGGGGGAAAGTGTTGTTGGCATTAGGAACAGCCAGTGCAAAGGCCCTGAGGCAGGTGGCCATACTGAGTATCAGAACAGCAGTAGGAGCCAGGTAGGTCCGATTGATAAGTTCAGTGTTGACAGCAAATGTGGATTTTGATTTCCATGTGAGCTTTGCTGTGACACCATAGTCCCTTTGATAGGACTGGAGAATATAGCTGGAGATCTCCAATAGCCCTGGGAACTCTCTTGCATCCCTGGGTACAGTTCCACAGGCTGTGCACTGCCTTTTATGTCAGGTAGGTAACATTCACATTCGTGTATTTATGGGGACCATTTTCTGACAGGCAGACGTAGCTCTTGCTGATCCGCACAAAATCATGAGACAAGCTAGCAGTGCCCCTGGAAGCATCCTCATTAAAAAGAGAAAAATGAGAAGCCAGGGTTTGGGTGTTTTCCGGTTAGGGACTTACTTCATCTCCCTGTCTTGTGAGACCTGCCTGTCCCCCAGGGTCCCACCCTAACTGACTGGACAGCCTGGCACAGCGGGCAGGGTACAGAGGGCGTCAGGCTCCCTCCTCTGCCCGCGTCCTGCCCTGGAGCCTCAGCCTGGGTGCTTCCCCCCCCCCTGCACTGTGGGGGGTCTCTGCCTGATGCAAGTGGGGTGCACCTGGGAGCTCCTGCCCCCTTCACATGCTTGCCACCTGAATCAACACGGGAGGGGCCCAAATCAAGGCCGTGGTTAGCTCTGTCCACTCAGCTTCCCTGGTCCTTGCCCACCTTCATGTTGGCTCCAGGGCTGATTCATTTAGGGGACTTAGACTTGAACCCTGTGCTGGTGTTGTTTCTCTTTTTTTAGAATTTGAGAATGAAGATGGAGCTAGGAAGAGACCTAGAACTCATCTAGTTGAATGATGTGTCTGTCTGATCTGTCTATGGCATGTCTCTGTCTCTGCCTCTGTCTCTGTCTCTGCCTCTGTCTCTGTCTCTGTCTCTTTTTACTTTGGTTTATTGAGACAGGGTCTCACCGTCTAGTTCAGGCTGCCCCTGAACTCACTGTGTAGCCCAGGCTGGCCTGGGACTTGTGGCGATTCTGCTGTAGCCTCCCGAGTGCTGGGATTACAGGCACCTCCACACCCTTACAGGGCTTCTGCTGCCCCAGTCCCTCCGCTAAGCTAGCTGTCCCTTCCAACTCCCGAGTGCTTGATTAGGAACTGTCGCCATCTCCCCGTCAGTTGCAGGTGACTTCACAGAAGCTCAAGTGATGTGCATTACAAATTGCTATGGCCAGATTGAGCTTGTTAAAGGCAGGGCAACCAGTGTGTTATTTTCCGAGCATGGACAATGAGATAGGTGTCATCGCAGCACCAACCTGCGTCATCTACCTGAACCCTACGAATCAAGCCCTAGTGTCTTAAAACAGAAAACTGAGCCCCCCCACTATTTAAGAATATCAAAGAAGAGAGGATTTCAAATGTTCCTGGCATGGAGCCGTGACAGTAACCGTGTCCGAGGCTGTGTAAGGTACACGCCTGTCATCACATGTTGTATACGAGTGCTGGAATGCCACTCCGTACCCTGTAAATGTGCATTTACTGTGTGTCAAGTAACAGTTTTTAAAAAATTTTACAAATGAAGCAAACAACCCCAGGAAATGTGGGTGCCCTCTGTGAGTATCACGCAGTTGAGGGTGGGACCATCTCAGGTTCCGATCCACTTTCTCCCTCCCGGCCACTTCTCTATCTTGTGAACTTTACCCGAATCCCACTGACCTTTGGGCATCTGCCATGGGGCTGCATCTGACCAGTGAGGGGATATTGTGTTTTGGTGGTCACTGGGTCGACCATTTCTGGCCACCTTGCCTCTGTCTCCCTGGTCCAGGCTGTCATTGTCCCTTGGCTGGGTGACCCCTAGCTGATTGCCCTCCTTCTCTTAGGTCCCTTGTCTAGTCTGCTGTCTTCATAGCTGCTGGCGGAATCTTTACAACGTAGCCTGGTCCTCCTCTGTTCAGAAGCCTCTGTGCCTCTTCATTCTGCACTAAACAAACTGTATGTCCTTCAAAGTCCTGTGTCATTTGGTCCGTGCCTGTCTCTCCAACTGGCACGTGCTCCAAATGGGCTTCCACCTCAGGGCCTTTTCACTTG
Source organism: Hydrochoerus hydrochaeris (assembly GCA_004027455.1). Lineage (NCBI taxonomy): Eukaryota > Metazoa > Chordata > Mammalia > Rodentia > Hydrochaeridae > Hydrochoerus > Hydrochoerus hydrochaeris. The sequence continues at coordinate 50,914 of PVLA01000095.1, forward strand.
CTGCTCTGGTCTCCCAGATTTCCACATGGCTCTTTTCTCTGCATCACTCAGCTGTCATCTCCTCAAAGAGGTATCCTGATTCTACTATCAGAATGTCCATCCTCTATGCCTCTGCATGGGTATTAGGTTTTTTTTAACGGCCTGGAGTGTTTTCCTTTCTTTTGCCTTCCCCTCCCACTCCTCTTCCTTCCTTCCATCACCTACCCACCCATGCCTCTTCTGCTCACCCACCTGGCATCCCTCCATCCCCGCCTCCTCCTGTCCTGAGCACAGGGCCTGGCATGTGGCAGGCACTTCAGCTCTTGCATGAAAAATGATCAGCCGGTGTCCCCATTGCCCCAGTTTGCCTCCGTCTCTCAGATGCATGGTGCCCAGTCGGGGGACGGACGAGCTGACACAGGCAGCTTCTCGATGGCTTTCCTGCACCGGAGGAAGTGGGGGAAGGAAGGGGCAGGGATCCAGAGGACCAGTTCTGTTCACGAGGATGCAGCCCAGCTTCCTCCGCCCCGGCTTCTGTGGCCAGGGTGACTCGGGCTCACCCGAGGCCAGCGGCCGTCGTGACTTGATGAAGGAGGCGTGAGTGAGTTTTATAATGATTAAAAAGAAGAAGGAGGAGGGGAAAAAAAACCTTATTTTTCACTTTCCTTTTTTAATCAAGAAGTATGCTGTGGGTGTTCCCCTGTGGTTTTTCAGTCAAAGAGAGTATTGTTTTTGAGTTCCGAGTTCCCCCCGGAGGCTTCAGCTTTGCGTGTGTCTAACTTTAACTTTGAACTGATGCTTTTAGGGCTGTGCTGGGATTGGGGGTCTCTGAACAAGCAGCAGTCTTGTCCATTGTGTCCTCGGCAAGTGAGCCCCTCCATCGCCCCATCCCCTTCCTGTTCCGAGGGGCCCCTCCCGGCTTTCTCCTCTCCCCTCCCTGAGCAGAGGGTGCTGTGCTGTGCTGAGCACTGATTGGGGGTGACCAGGCGCAGAGCCAGAGCCCCCAAGCGGTGGGTGTAGGTGGCCCAGGGAAGGCGCCTTAGCCCTGGGCCGGAGCTTCCAGCAGAGGCAGCGTGGGGACGGAGTGTGGTGGTGCAGAGGTGGGACCAGGGTCAGGAGGTTCAGGGGCCCCGGAGCAGCCTATCCAGAGACTCAGGATCAGGCTCTCCCAGAAGCTCGCTCCCCTCTCAGTTCCTCTTTCCGCCTGTGTTTCTGGGCGGATTTGTCTTCCTTCCAGCCAGTGTGAGGTCTACCCTGACCTCACACCGGCACCCCCCACCCACCCTGGGAAGCACAGCAGTGGGGGGGCGCGGGGCTTTGGGAAACTGCGACTTGTCGGAGCCCCACGTGGGAGTCTTGTCTTGGGGCAGCCCCAGTCCTGCTCAAGTGTGGATGGACTGCTGCTCCGGAGGATCTGCGGCATCTCCCGAGGCCGTCGTGAACCCCAACCGTACTGTCAGGAGCAGAGTAGATTCAGGCCCCTTCACGTGTCCTGATGCCTTCTTATTCTGGTGGCCACGTTGGACAGGGACATTTATTCAGTCACTCAACAAGCATTTGCCAAGTGCCAGCGGTGTACCTGGGGTAGAAGGAGAAGTGAGCTCAGAGCTGGCCTTCAGGAAGCTCTCGGGCTGCAGGAGAGATAAATAATTGAGGTCCTCAGATGTAGATTTAACAGACAGGCTGAAAGCAGAGGGCATGGAGCCAGATGATCTGCGTTTGAATCCTAGGAGACGCTTCCTCTCCTAAGTGCCCCTCAGTGTCTGTAAAGTGTAAGAATGATGCTACCCAAAAAAGGGCTGATGACCGTGATGGACTGAGCGGAAGACCTGGAAGTTCAGTCCCAGGGAGCGCGCAGTAATTCTTATTTGCATTGCGTGTAGAGATAAAGCCTGATTGCAGAGTTACAGCAGAGGCAGGGGGTGGCTTGAGTGGCGGGCACCTGTTAGTGGAGGGCTCCATTTGGTGGAGGGTACACAGTGGCCCAGTAAGTGTGCAGGTCCTTGATGGGTCTGAGAGGGCAGGTGACCCGAGCTCCTAACATGGACAGGTTAGATCACACGTACAAAGCTGGATTCCTGGCGGTGGAAGGATCAGCTGTGGCAGCACTGGGCAGTGTCCGCGTGGTGATAGCCGGGAGCTGCTCAGTGACCTTCCTCTGGCCTGACCAAGGCTTTCCAGGCCCTCTGGTACCACCCAGGCTCATGCAAGTCCCACACCTTGTTGGGGAACTGGGCAGGGTTTTGCAGGCTGCCGTGAGAAATGCTCTGGAAAGAGAACTTGGGTTTCCAGCCTTTGATGGCCGAGTGGTTGCTTTTTGATGTAGCGAAGATCCTTTCAGCTCTCTGTGGTGCTCGGCCTTTTTGTCCCATGCATTTCCATGGTGAAGAAGCAGGGCTGCCAGGGCTGTATGGAACTCCCATGCAGATGACACAGTGGGTGACAAACTGCCGGCGTGGCTGGTTTGAGCTGCACCACGCCTGGCGCTCGGGAGGGGATGCCCTCCTTGTTGGGTTCCAACCCAGAAGTGGGCGACCATGAAGCGGGGAACCAGCTGGCCTTCCGTGGTCCCTCCAGATGCTGAGTTTGCTACGGAGGTTGTTTGGGTTCCACCATCAGCAAAGGAAATCCTGGCCCAGAACTGGTGAGACAGACCCCTCAGCAGGGGAGAGTGGACGCTGTGCGCTGCTACAACACGCTTCTTCATCGCGGGTGGCTCCGTGACATCAGCCTCTTTCTTTTTAAACTGTGGAGAAGCTGCACTTCTTTTTCCCTTTGCATTTTTTTTAAGCTAACTGCCGTGGTCACACTCAGATCTTTTAAGAAAGGAGGCTTTGGGGCCATCAGCGATTCTGGCCCCGACAAGTGGCTTGTGCAGTGTCTGTCTGGCAACAGGGTAAAGTGCAGGACTCCCCGGAGTGTCCTGCTGCTGTGGTCAGGGCCATGTCTGGCCACCATCTTGGTAGTGATCTTTCTCCATTCACCGAAGACCTCATTGTTTGAGCCTGGAATTGGCCTTGGCCTTGGTAACCCTCTCGGCGTTGGCCTGTGCTTTCTCCACTTACAGCAGATGCTGCTTCCCTTGTTCTCCAAGTTCTCCGGGGAGGCTGTGGCTCCCCGGCCCGTCGCCTCCCTGCCCCTCACTCCTCACAGTTGATCTCGGTCTCGGGAATGGGGTGGATGGAGCCTCAGTCGCCTACTGTCTGGGAGAGGCAGTGTGCTCTAAGCAAAGATGTAAACGAGGTACAGAGCAAGGGGACAGGCTTGGGGCATCACGCAGAGATGAGGAAGGGGCCAGGCTTCTCCGGAGCGAAGTGGCTTGAGTCACTGATGCAGGCGCGCTTCCCTGCGAGAGTAAAAGGAAAACTTAAAGAGGAAACTGGTGCCACGGCAAAGAGGTTGGGAGGGGAAAGGGTGGGGGCGGGGAGCCACGGGCTCACCTGGACGCGTTCCAGTCCTGCCTCTTCCAAGCTGGGGGCCTTGGGCAGCTCAGTTGGTCTCTCCAAACTCATGTATGACAGCTTGGGGCTGGGTAATGACCTCGGCAACAAGGAATCACGCTAGAGGCCCGTGGGAAATCTGTGCCGGTGAGGATGAGGGTGACTGCTGATGTTCAAGGAGCACCTCTGCGTGCCGGCCCTGTCTTGAGCACGCTCTGTGCATTGCACTGCCTGACCCTCAGCCTGTGAGCTGTGTGTCTCTCATGCTGTACCATCTGGTACAAATCGGATCATGGAGCCGTGTGCCCCAGGACCTTATCTAAGGACCCTGGAGGCCAGGGCATCTTATTCAGGGCCAGGCTCTGCAGTGGGGTAGCGGCCTCCTGGGGCTGGGGCTGAGATCAGTGTGGGTGAGAAGCTGGGAATGGCCTGAGCGGGCCACCTCGCAGCAGAGCCTGTCTCTCAGGGAAGTGGCCCAGCCCAGTTTCCTGATGACAGTGGCTCCAGGCCAGGTGGCTGCCACATTAGCCTCAGTGGGAGTTGCTGGCTGCATGCAGGCCCCGGTCGGTGAGGTGTGTACCCGGAGTGTGAGAGGCTGTCTCGCCCCAAGAGGACGGGAGCATCGCTGTGTGCATCTGTGACTTTGCAAATCACAACGGTTCCTCTGGTTTACTGTTGGTTGCACAGGGCTTGGATGTGATGCTACCAGCTCTCATCCTAAACCCACAGCTGCCCACGGGGGCAGGAGAATTGTAACAGCGGCAATGAAGGGTGCCATTTATGGAGAATTTGCCATGCCCTTGCTCAGCAGTGGGGACTCGTGCTTGGGTGGGCTCACCCGGAAGCCCTGCGTCTACACTGCCACTGCCGGCTTCTGCTGCTTGGAAATCTCTCCTTTGGGCCAGGAGCAAGGCAGGGAGGGCCAGATGGCATTGGTGCCTTTGCAGAACGGTCCCCTCCCTCTGACACCTGGGCCTGAGCTGTGAACTCCAGCACCCAGGGACCCATCAAGGACCCTAGGGCCGCATGAAAGGCACACACTTCCCCTTGACGGCCGGACGCTCCTTGGAGGCAGTTGAAAGGAAAGCAGCCCAGACAGTGTTCCGTCACCCGCTTTGACAGGCAGCACTTCCTCCCTGCAGTTGCGTGAGCCTGAGACCTCTTCCTGGCCCGGCGCTGGCAGGGCTGCTGGGGTGGGCGCAGCGGGCGGGGGGCGTGACAGCCCTTTGAACCTGTCCATCTGCACAGCCCCTTATCTTGGCCCGGTGGTGGCTCTGGGCCGGAAAAGGAAAACACAGAGAGGAAGGGCTTTCTCTGGGGCTTTTGTGTTTGGTTCTTGTTAAATGAGGCCGGCGGGCTTTTGTTGTTTGTTTTCCCACTTTTCAGTGAAAGGATGATGGATGATCCTTGGCGTCGCAGCGCCCGCCACACGCCATGCCGCCCTCATGCAAGCTCACACCCACTCATTGTGCGCCGGCTCTTCTGTGTCCTTTCCAGAAGCCGGGGCTGATCCAAGTCTGAGCTGGGCCTTCCTTCAGGCCGTGGGACCCATGACACAGGGTGCGCGGGGGCCGTGGGTTTGTCCCGGGCTGGGAAGCAGTTTCCTCTGGACAGGAAGGGCACAAATGCCTGTGGGCCGAGGAGGAGCCCAGTGCACCCGGCCCTGGTGCCTGGGGGCAGTGCTTGCCCCGTCTGTGATGCCCAGGAGCCTGGCTTTGCCCTGCACGAGGGAGGTGTGCTCCCAAGGTCGTCTGCATCAGTGGCCTCGGCAATGACACGCTTCGTCCTGACTCCCAGCGCAGTGACGTCATAGCAGTGGCTGGAGGTCAGCTGGCATGGGGTGTTTACATCACAGAGATGGGGGGGCGCTACAGAAGGAGCCTTTCCCTGCGGAGCCAGCTGCTAAACTCGAGTCAGCCATCAGAGGAGACACGGGGACAGTGGCACAGAACACCCTGAACTCACACCACTTCTAGTTTCCGAAGAATCAATCAGGTTTTTATACAGAGTGGCCTTTTCTTTTTTCTACCCTCCCTCCTCCCAGCCCACGAGGGACACTGGGCTTTGACTTCTTGTGAGAAGAGTTGCTAGCCAGGCTGGGTGCGTGCTGTAGGCTGTGGCACATCCTTTGTGTGGCAGGCCCCGGGCATTAGCAGATCTTCTCGGGTCCTCCAGCCGGGGCGCACTGAGCACTGCACCTCCTGTGAGTGGCTCTGGCCCGGCACACGTCTTACCCAGCCTGTCTTTGCAACTGGCTGCTTCCCACACTGGCTCCGGCCCCTGGGCCTGCTCCAGGCGAGCACCTTCTCTGGTGTACTTTGCACACAGCCCACTGGTGTGCAAACTGTGGCTCCCCAGGTAGAGGGATGGCAATTTTTTGGTTACTCCATCCGAGCTTTTGGCATTCAGACTTATTTTAGTGGTGCCCTTCTTTTACTGTGCATTTGTGTGCGTCTTTGATTTGCAGCTGGTGGTGCTGGTCCCGTGGGGATGGCAGTGGTGTAAAGGCGCCTTTGGAATCAGTTTCTGCAAGTAAAGATAGGAGTGAAGTGTGAATGAGAAAGAGGTCGTCCAGGGAAAGCCCAGGAAAACAGTGGGGAGCAGGTGGGGGTCAGGGGACAGTGTCAGCGTCATTTGTGGCTGTGCTTTCTTACCCCTTCAGAGGCAGCAGGTGTAAAGAGTAGGCATTGGAGCTAGAGCTGCTAAATTGGAACCCTGATCGATCCTGGCTGTGTCATCTTGAAGAAAATTGCCTGCCCTCTCTGCGCCTCATTTCTCCCCTGAAGGAAATAACAGTACCCATCTCCTGAGGTTTTTGTGAAGACTCAGTTAATAGATACCAACTTTTAGACCAGTGCTTTGTCTGCCTCCGTTTTGATGCTTTCTCCAGGAGTGCTGTTGTTGGTATCCTTTTTTTTTTTTTTTTTGGTACCAGGAATCGAATTCAGGACCTTGCACTTGTCAGACAGGCGCTGAAACCCTGTGCTGTATCCCCAGCCTGTGGGTGGCATTCTGATTAATTAGAGCGCCCCTCTGTTATACCCATTTTCCACAGCGTGGCTCTTCTTTGATGAATAGGCAGGGCTCGACCAATGTTTGTTGCTTCGAATTTAAGATTTTTAGAAAGCTGCCAAGCCTGGCACCTTTTAACCAGGAAAAAGCAATTCGGAAACCAGACAGAAAGTAAGCAGCGATTTTATTTCTAGTGCGCCTCCTCATCGGTCCTGCCTGTGTCAGACACGGCCCCGCCCACCTCCCTGTCCTCGCGGATTAACTTTCTAGACGCTCATTCGGGTGGTGAGTAAGAGGGCAAGAAGACGGAGTCGTTACCCGCTGAGCTTCTCAGCAGTTGGATCCCTGGGCTTGCTGTATCTGGCAGCTTCTTTCAAACACGCTATCTGTGCTGCCTTTCACAGAGGCCTTTGCTGTGGATGTGATTGGGACAGTCTCACTAAATGTCCAGGCTGGCCCTGAATTTGGGATTCTCCTGCCTCGGCCTCCCAAGTAGCCAGGCTTATAGCCATACGCCACCACACGTGGCTTCAGAGGTCATTTTTTAGGAAGCTTTTTGTAAGCAGGAGTGTGCCCTGATGCGTCTGCCCTTCGCACTTGGCGTTTGTTTAAACCGAGACTCCCTGAGCAGGGCTGTCTCATTCCCATGAAATGCCGTGGAGGAGGTGGAAGGGCATCCAGGGCGTTCTGCCGTGGCAGTGAGTTGATTAGGCCTAGGTTGAGTTGCCTCTAGCAGGAAACCGAAAATAACAGTTGCTTAAAACACTGGAGGACCCGTTCTCTCCCCTGGAGTCTACAGATGGGCGGTCCACGGTGCTGTGAGTCGGGGCCTGGGTTCCTCCCTGTCCTGTTCCTCGCAAGGTCACCTGATGGCTGGATCTCAGGCGCAGTGCCTGAGGGTAGCCAAGCACCAAATGGATCTGAGCCTTGGTTTCCCCATCTGCAGAATCCTGGTGAGAACATTCCTGCCGCTGGCCTTTGTAGACAGAATGTGTCGGGGAGCCCGAGGGTGCCGGGTGAGGGGGCCTCACCAGGTCAGTGCCCAAAGTGCAGAACGAGGCTCTGCTGGGATTACTCTTTAGTAGTCTTTCCTTCTTATAACACAGGCATTGCTTCCTGTAGAATATTTAGAAAATATAGCTCTCTCGATTTCCTACTAAGGGTCTCTGTGGCAGCCCTGAGGAGGAGGTGGGGAAGGTTTCTGTCTGCATAGTGTGTTTGTTCCAGTGGGAGACAGATGCTGAGAGAGTTGAGCCACGAACAGGACCCTTTTAGGTCATGATGCAGCCTCAAAAAAAAGACAGGTGATATGAGAGAGCGCCAGAGAGGTGGCTTATTTTGTGTTGGAGCTGCCAGGAGTGTCTTCCACAGGGACAACTCCATTTAGGTTGGTGTCTGAATGACGATAAGGAGACAGGCGTGTGAGAATCGGGGAAGGAGCAGTCCAGAGAAAGGAACTGCAGGTGCAAAGGCCATGGAGTGGGGGGAATGTGGCTGTTAGAAGAGTAGCGGGGGGATCTGTGTGGCGGCTTGCGGTGAACAAGGGAAGAGACTGAGGCAGAGAGCCAGAGAGAGACTTGGTGGAGAACCAGGAAGCCACTGATGGTTTTTAGTAGGGGGAGTGAGATGATTGCATTTGGGTTTTTTTTTGGGGGGTGAGTACCGGGAATTGAACTTGGGACCTCACACTTGCCAGTTCCACTGAGCTACATCCCCAGCCCAGCATTTGCTGCTAAACATCCTACAAAGTGCAGACCTGGCCCCCAAAGTGGAGTTATTTGACCTCAAAATCAATACTCACCATGGAGCTAGTATTGACCTGGAGACGCCCCGATTTAGTTCTTTCTTTGCACTAAGCACCCCCCCACTCCACCCCCGCTGTCCTTTTAAAATTTTTATCGGGAAAGTCTCATTAAGTCTCTGTGCTGTGCAGGCTGAGCTTGAACTTGTGGTGTCTTGCCTCAGCCTCCCAGGGTCCTGGGAGCCCTGGTGTACACCCCCATGTCCATTTGGCTTTTTATTTCTTAGGCCAGCTGTGGGACAATGATCACACCCGACGTCACCATCTCTGTGGCATGAATGTGTCCTTGTATTGGTCACTGAATCCCCAGTGCAGCAGCATTTAGAGGTTGAACCTTAATGAGGTGCCAGGTCCCGGAGGCCCTGGCCTCAGCGGGGTTGCTGCTGCTCTCGGGGGACTGGGTTAGCCCCCTGGGTGTGGGTTCCTGCTGTAAGGGGGCCCCTGCATCGCGGTCTCTCGTGCCCTTCTGCTGCAGGAGGATGTAGTGAAAAGGGCCCTGGTCAGACAGCGCCCCTGGCTGTGGGCTTCCCGGGCTCGGGACTGGAAGGCACAGTCTCTGTGCTTTGTGAGTGACCCAGTCTCAGGACGACATGGTCTCAGGTGCTGTCAGTGCAGAGGGCCCGGTTCTTCCTGGAGAGATGTGCATGGCGGGCTCTGCAGACCTGGCCCTCCTTGAGAGGCTCCTTGCCCAGAGTGAAGGGCTGAGTAGGAATGAATGGGCTCAGCCCTGCCTCCCTGGAGAGATGAGTCAGGCTGCAGCAGCCGGGTGTCCGGCTTCCATCGTGTTTATGAAAGCCAGGCCCGCCGTGGCCCACAAGAACAGGCTCCTTGTTCCTGACTGATGCGAGGTGCGGATCTGCCAGGGGCCCCGCCGCCCCAGGTCAGCGCCGCCGTCTAGCCGTGCTCCGAGCCCCGAGCTCTGCGGAGAGCCTCCAAACCCACCCTGTGCAACCAAAGAAATTAGATCTTAAAATCCCAAAATAGAACGCGGAAAGGTACACATCACGTCTGCCTCCGCCTCTCTCCCCCTCGTGGCAAAAGTGACTCAGAACTTCTGGTCCGGCTCCAGCGGGACCTGCAGTCTTTGAGGAGGGGAATGAATGACCCACCTTCCTCAGCCTAGGGCCAGTGGTGGCTGCTGTCCTGAGGGTCACAGGCCCTGCCATCTGCTACTGGACGTCTCGGGGCTGTCACCGCGGTGGCCGAGGTGGAGGGCCAGAGCCGTGGCACGTGGGTGTGAAGCTGAGCAGGGCCGACCTGGAGCTGCTCTGCCGTCTCATCTCGGCGTCCCCGGGGTCCTCAAGCTGCCATCCAGGGGACTGTTAGGGCTGGATGATGGCAGGAGTCCCGGGGTCCCCCGGCCTCCCCCTTTGTCTCCACAGTATTTAGCTGTCTCCCTGCTTCCCAGAGCTGGGGGCTGTGCAGACAGTAGGTCCCTTGTTTCTCCTTCCCGAGGCAGCGCTGGGTGAGGGACCCCTGGGAGCCGTTTCCGAGGGTGTGTTCCCCTCCTTGTCTGGTGTGCGGGCAACGGGACATTGCTCAGGCCTCTCTTGTGCCTCACCATCCCCACGAGGCTGCCAAGTTGCTGTCCTTTCGGCACAGTCTCAAGACTGTAAAGTTCATTTTTCCAGCCCAACTTTGTCTCCTCTTCTGACTCTCAGCGTAGCCTGGAATAATGTGTCTCTTTCATGGTGAGACACATTCCTGCAGACAAGCTCAAATTGCAGGGAATGTAGGCAGACTGCAAATGGGGACGGTCCTCTGGGCGTGAACAGACCTCCTTTCCTGGGGCCACTAGAGAATGAATCACTCCTGATGTGTTGATCCATGTAGGAACCCAGGATGCCATGTTTTCATTTCTTTATCCAACACATATTTATTGAACATCTACTATGTGCCAGGTGCTGTTCACAGTGCTGGAGCACAGGGAAGAGCAGGTTTGCCTCCCAGTGGATGTGAAACAGACAATAAGCAAATGCACAGGGTAATGTTACCACTATTGGGAAGGAAATAAACAGGAAGATGTCTGGGAGGCCCTGCTTTGGCCAAGCTACTTAGAGAAGACCTTACATTAGGTCCCAAAGGACCAGGGAGAGTCAGCCACGGACAGGTCCAGGGAAAGGGTGTTCTAGGCTGAAGGAGCAGATGTGCAAAGGTCCTGAGGCAGGAATGAACTTGACCAGTGTAAGGAGCAGCAAGGAGGCTCACGTAGTGAACCAGAATGGGAACATGGAATGGGCGACATGGGCAGGTTTTGGAGGCCGCAATGGCAAGGTTGGGTTTTATTCTAAATGTATCTGAAGATCATTATATTTTAGAGGTGAAAGAGTTTAAGGTTATTCCTTCCAAGGACAGAGACCTGAAAAGAGGAATTTAATTGCCCGGTGCCTCCCAGCCTTATGAAAGAGCATAAGGAGAGTTAATGTGCATGGGTGCTTGTCACACGCTTTCTGCATGACTCACCCCGCCCTCCTGCAGCCTCACCGGCTCCATTCACAGGAGAGGACGTTGAGGCTCAGAGACGTGGACCGATCTCCTTACGAGGATGCGGTCAGCGCCGCCGCCTGGCTGCAAACCCAGCCAGCCAGACTCCAGGGCTCAGACTGGCCTCCGTGCTGCCCTGGCCCTGTGGAGCGAGGAAGAGGTCTTCAGGGCGCGCCCAGCGGCAAGCCGAGGCTGACCTGCAGCGGCCTGCGTGCTTGGCCCCAGACTCAAGGTCACCCCCGTTGTGCCTCTGTCACCCCTCGGTCCGGAGAGACGCAGCCAGCAGTGGCCCGGCACTGGGAGACAGTGGAGAGGGCTGAGCAGCAAAAGGGAGCCCAGCATCTCTAGAGAGAGGACCCAGGCCCACGTGGAGGCCCACGGGCTGTGGGGCCAGGGCGCTGGGTGCCACCCTCAGCCTCTCGCACCTAAGGGGCCCCAGCTCCCCCTCCCATAGCTCCTTGCTGCCATCGGGGCTTCCTGGGGTTTCCAGTGTGGACATGGTAATTGGAAACAAATTCAGCGTGTTTCAGGCCGTCCAGCCTCTCAAGTGAGCGTGCTCGCTGTGTGGTAGATGTGTCTGGTTTTAATTTCCAGTGATGTGAGAAATACAGGATGACTTGATTCTTAATTTAGACTACGGAGAGAAGCTGGCTCGTTGGTTTTCAAGCCCGTGTGAAACGCCTCGTTCTGTCTTTACGGCTCCCAGCGTGGTCTCGAGATGCGCCGGCCCCGCCAGCCTCTCCTGATGGCCTTGGGGCCCGGAGCGGGTCACAGGGCAGACACGGCTGCCCCCCTCCTGGCACCTGGAGGAGCTGGCACCTGTGCCCAGGTGCAGTTGTCCAAGCAGCTGGGTCCAGCCCGCACTGAGTGGGCCAGGTCCTGTGACATGGCTGTCACTGTAGGCCAGGCTGGGGAGGCAGTGTAACAGCTCTTTGTCCCAAAAGGGAGGGTCTGTGGAGACCGGCTGTCACTGTGTCCCCAGCCTTCTCTCCTCCAGGAAGGGGGTGGCATGCTGAACACTGTGGGGTTCTGGGCCCCGATGAGATCTCGGGGAACAGGACAAAGGAGCTGCTGCTCTGGACACTGAGGCTCTGGGCAGGAGGTGGGAGAAGTGCAGTCAGTGCCCCCTGCTGAGGGCGCAGGGATGCCTCAGGACAGGGGTGAAAAGGCTGCTGCCGAGCCACGAACCACGCTGGGGGGTGGGTGGTCTGGGCCTGAGCCCTGATAAGGCTCATCCTGCAACAGCTGAGTGCAGAGAGGGTGAGCCCTGCACGGTGGGGCAGGCAGAGGGAGTGGGTCCCCAGCTGGGACCCTGCCCAGTGTGTGTCTGGCTTGTGTGAGGACGCCGAGGCCAGCGTGGCTGCCAGGGAAGCAGGGAGGAAGGGTGAAGCGGGGGAGGATGGACTGTACAGATCCCTCGGTACAGTGTAGGACCCGAGGCTTTTGTGTTGCCTAGGATGGAAGCCAGGGCCTCCACAATGAGCTACGTCCCCAGCCCTTTTTCACTTTCCAACTTTGAGGCAGTTTTGCTGTGTCATTAAATTGCCCAAAATGGGCTTGATCTGTTGATCCTCCTGCCTCAGCCTCCTAAAGTGCTGGGAGTACTGGTGTGTACCACTACACCCGGCCAGACTCTCACTTTGGATCCAAGTAAAGTGTCTCCTGGTCAGGGAATTGAGGTCTAACTTCCAGCAGTCCCAAGCGTTCTAGCTGCTGTGCAGTGGGACACTGTGTAGCTGAGGCCACTGATGAGGAGGGAAGTCAGGGGGGACCAGAGGCCAGAGGTGTGAGGCGGGGGTGGGGCAGTTGAGTGGCTGTAAGAAGCAGATTTGCCAGGGCTTTGAGCGGACCTGTGTGGGCTGAGGCCACGGGCAGCTCCTGGAGGGGTGGTTAATCCTGGCCGTGGGACCCTTGCTGCGAGACCGGAGTGAAAGGTGCTTGTGTACTAAGCTTCAGTGACGTGTGTGCACAGGCTCGAGGGACAGAGCGGGGTGAGAGTGGCAGGTCCAAGCTGTCTGCATCCAATTTGGACCCCACCTGTGTTTGTAAAGCTCTTCTGGGGCGTGGCACGGCTGTTGGGAGTTACCGCTTCCCTTCCCACAGGCTCTTTGCCTCTTCAGAGCAAAACCTTGAGGATATTACCTATTTCCTGATATTCCAAATTCAAGAGAAATGTGACTTAACATGGTTAGTGTTTGAATGGACTGAAAATCAAAATTGTTTGGCAGCTTACCAGCATGAAAGTCAGTCTCATGTTTTTAGGTTGGAGTCATCAGCTGAGAAATGATGGCACCATGAGGGTTTTTCTTTCATTCATTCATTCATTCATTCATTCATTCATTCATTCATTTATTTTTGGGAGAGTACCAGGAATTGAATTCAGCACCTTGCACTGCCAGGCAGGCACTTATGCCACTGAGCTATATCCCCAGCCCTGGGTTTTTTCATTTATAATGGTGCAAAAGTAGTGTACCTTCAGTGGATCCTGTGCTTTGAATATGGATCTTCCTTGGGCTAGTGATATATAAGATGATCCTTTCTCTTGGAGATGGACAGTGGCTGTGAGTGTGGCCTCCGGGCAGCCCTGAAGTCACCACGGAAATATTCCACTCTGCCTTACGTCCTGTTGCTAGGCTGTAGGTTTGGCAGGTTGGGTGTATTAAATACACTTTCTCCTTGTGTGTTTCCAGCTGTACTGGGATTCAACCATCGTAAGTCAAAGGGGCATCTGTACTATGCAGGCCTCTGGGATAGATAGCCTCATAAAACAAGATCCAATGACAAGGGGAAATCGTCCCACTGGAGTATTAAGTAGAAACAGTGCGTAAAACGTTCGCAGCTCTGTGCCCAGGAGAAAGGGAACAACTCGTCAGTTAGACGGGGAGAATGCTTTGGTGACCTGCTGTATGAAAAGGTACCTGGCTTATGCCTTGTATAGGTCAAAACAACTAAAACAGTAGGTGTGAAATATTTGTACTACAAAACACAGGCATGCAGAGCAGTGGGCGTGTTAATTAGCTTGATTTAATCTTTCCATGTCAGCACACACTGTACCACGGAAGTATATGCAATTACTGTTTATCAATTATAATATGAAAATGAAACTAATGGTCAATTGTGAATAAAAAAAGAAGAGTTTGGAGAGTCGTACACAGAAATCCTTTTGCACCTTGAAGGGGTGTTTTCTTTATTTTTTTCTGCTGTGAATGAACCATATCACTCTAACAAGAAAAGGGAAAGCAGGGATTATGTATCCTGATGCCTTTTGCCTTTGCTTTGGGCGGTTTGGTTGCTGCCTGGTGTGAGCAGAGCTGGGGGTGAGTTGGATGTGGTTTCTCGTGAAGCTGTGTGTCATTGATGAGGATGTGGAGGGCACTTTGGTTGACCTCCTTTTGCTGAGTGGGTGGGCTGGACCAGCCTGGCTGAAGAAGCAGGATCCAGCTGCAGTCACGCAGCCGGCTTCTGCACAGGAGTCAGAGGAAGCAGGCCAGCGTGGGGGTGCTCACCCCATCCCCTACGCGCTGCAGCATTGTGGATGGGTGACCCAGCCCCTTCGTCACTTGAGATAGGACAGCGCTGCCGTCCTGGGAACGCCGTCCTAGAGCTGTGCCTTTGTGCATTGAGTGGTGCCATTTATGAGTTATTCACAGGGAGTGTGGTGGGCTGTCGAGGGCACCATGTGCTCAGATGTGCAGCTCACTTGCTGGGCTCCCTGTGATGGGAAGGTCCCTTTAGGGGAGTCACATCAGGCTGCTGCAGGGTCCATCCACTCACACACGGAACTCCTTGGGGTGTGCACGGGAAGTGCCCCTGCTTCCTGGAATCTGCCAGGCACCTGGAAAACGCACGAAGCAGAGGCCCTCTGCCTTCCCCTTGGCTGCAGGAGGTGGAGCCTCTTTTGCCTGGGAGGTCACCGGGGCATCACAGCTGGGGTCTGGAGGTAACCTTGCTTGCCCAGTACCCCCCAGTTGGAGAGGCCTGGGAGGACCACCCCGGAGCCTCATGACCGAGGTCAGATCGTGCCATCTCAGGCTCTCAATGTGTCTGCAAAACCCAGACCATGCTTTGGGCGAGGCGGGTAAGTGGCCACATTCTCCCCTTCTGAAACCTTCCGAGGGCTGGCGAGGATCTTCCTGGACAGCTCAGGGCTCTGGGCAGGGCCTGCACCTTCTGGAGAGGGCGGGGCAGTGTTCTTACCGAGAAGGATGGATGCAGATATGTCCACTGGCCTGCGCAGCATGGAGCTGTGTGATTTGTGCAGAGGACTGAGTGCTGTGTTTGGCACCAGGGAGGAAGGCATCATGAGCGGCTGATTAGTGTTGGTGGCTTCTTTATGGACAGCCACTGGCCAAACTGAATAGAAGGACCAAGATCCCTATTACTGTGAAATTTATACTCAGGAGAGACACTAATTAAACAGCTAAACAAGGCAGGCGCAACAGAAATGAAGCCAGAATTTCAATGGAGTGAAAGCTGCCTTTTCAGTTCCCCAGAAAAAAAGCTCTGCTTTGTAGCATTTACCCGAGGAACCGAAGTGGTGTCAGCTGACTCTTAAACATTTAGCAGTTGGTTCTTGTGAGACTGGAAGAGCTGGCTCTGGCACTGGGTGCATGTGAATCTGGTGGCTTAGGAAAGGGCAGATGATATGAAAGCTAAATGCACAGTTGAAAAGTACTCCAGGCAAAGAGAACAGCTGTGCAAAGGTCCTGAGGTCAGGATTGCTCTGAGTGTTCAGTGAACAGAAAGGCTGGTATTAGCAATAGCCTTGCAGGGTGCAGAGAGGAAGCAGAGGCTGTGCTGTGGGAACCTTCAATGACCAAGGCACTTTCAAGCTTAGATTTTACTTTGAGGGCACAGCAGGTCTTGGGAGGGTTGTAAGCAGGGGGTGTCAGAATCTGATTTGGGTTTTTAAAAGATCACTGTGCTGCAGGTTGGGCATTGCTCACCCCAGGGAGGGGACAGAAGTGGTCAGACTCAAGCAGAGTGAGACAGGTTTATCTCCAGGTGTTCCCTGGCCGAATGCCATGTGTCCATCCAACATACCACCTGTGCTTTTGTGTCATGGAGGAAGCAGCAGTAGGCTGTGAGCCTTTAGTCTGTCCTGCCTATGTGTCTTCTCTACTCTGAGCCTGTCCTCACCAATGCCAAGAAATCCGGGAGAGATGAGGAAATGTATTTATCTTGGGTTCCAACGTAAAGCAGAACCAACAAAAACATTTGCTCTCAGGGCTGCTGTTCTTTTTGATTTTTGCCTCTGAGAATTCACCTGATCTTCAGATAAGAGGCTTCTGACTTGGGCTTTTATCTTTGCCCACGACCGCCTCTTGGGTGGGTACCAGACATTTATGTAAATGTTGTGGGTGTCAGCCCTGCGGGTTGTGAGAAAGGTTGTCACCTCACTCTGCTCCACTCCCAGCCTGTCTCTGTGTAATTGTTAGAAGGGGACACTAGAGTTCTAGACAGCCAGCATCCACAGAGCATCCTGCCGTGGGGAAATGTTCTGATCTGTGCTGTCCACTGTGGCAGCTGCTAGCCCTGAGTGGCCAGGGAGACTCAGAAACTGACTTTCAGTTGCTTTCTCGTTTAGTGTGTATGGATGGATGGCTAGTGACTCCTCTGTTGGACAGCGCCACCGGGGACCATGTGTTCTCATCCGTCACTCTGGAACCTGTTGTTTTGTGGCAGCTGACAGAAGGTTCTCCTGAGGTTTCGTAGAACTTCAGAGAAGGGAGGGATCTTAGTTAACTTGTCACAGCCTCTCACAGTGTGCAGGGAAGAGACAGTAGGCACAGGAGGATTGAATGATTGGCCTGGCGTTTTTTTTCTGCTGTGAGTGGTGGGAATTTAGCAAATTTTTGGCTTGACTTTCTTTTAATTTAAAACATATATATATATATATATATATATATATATATATATATATATATATAATGATATGATGTATACAATATATCTCAACTCATTAGAGTTCCCGGCTTTCCTGGAATATGTTCTTTTATCACGGTGTGTGAAGTCAGAGTCCTGTGTTCACCTTCTCAATCTTGAGCTCACCCATCGTCCTGGGAGGTGGTCATGGTGTGGTCAGTTTGAACTATGTCCTTTTATACCTTTTCTTTTTGCCTCCATGCATGTATGAGTGGATGGATGGAAAACATTCTGCATTGTTTCGTAATGTGTAGGTTTTGACACATTTTTCCCCTCAAAAATATGCACTAGATATTTCTGTGTCACTTTATAGACTATATATTATCACTGACCATTCATTGTTATATCTGTGTAATAAACTGCTGTATAAAGTCGTGCACATACCCACAGGTACAGTGTTCTATAGAGTGCATGCTGCTGGGTAATTATCAGATCACCATGTCTGTTTTTCAATGTGTGTATCTTTTCATCAGAGCTGTGGGGCCCATGTGTTTTACATAGTCGTGCCAGTTTTTATTCCCATCAGCTGTAGATTGCCTTTTCCTCCTCAGTGTCCAAAGCAGTTCCTATGATCCAGTGTTACACATGTGCCAGTCTAACAGGTGAAAAATAGTGACTTTTGGTTAATTTGAATTTCTCTGTTTCCAAGTTACACGGACCCTTCTCTGCCCTAATGGCCATTTTGTTCTCTGTGCACTGCCTGATCAAACATTTTGCCACTTTTCCTTTGCATAGTCTGTATTCATTCATTCAGTCCATGCATCCCAGAATGCCTCCTATGTGCCAGGCATTGCTCTAGGCGCTAGATAAGTTTGTGGCAAGCGAAGCAGACAGTACACGTGCTGTCAAAGAAGTGGCAGCTTATTTGTTGGAAAAAAATCAAGGCACAAATTACAAGAAATAGTAATTTCTTGGATAGTGCATTAATTCGGATTTTAGAAAAGAGAAGGTGCTGGGAAAATTCACTGGAAGTGGGAGTCGGCTTTAATTAGGATGGCCGCGGAGTCTCGTCTTTTGCTTACTTCTAGGCATTCTCTGTGTGTTCTACATGCCAGTCGCTTGCCTGTTGCTTGTTCCACATATTTTCCCCCATCTTTAATTATTTTAAAATTAGATTATTGTAGTTTTTCCTTTTTTTTTATTTGAACTATCAAACTTGGTTAACTGAAACATTATCATGTGAAAAAGTGGTGGTTCTTTCTCCTTATCTCCCCAGGCCACTGTAGTTGAGGGCGCTGTGTTTATCTTTGCTGGTCATTTTCTGCTCTCACTACTACTTGACAGCTCACGCCATCACCAAACACCTTTGGTCACCCATTAAGCACGGTTTCTGGCTGTTTCTCCATGAATACAGTTCTGATCTGCGGCGCTTGGTTTAGAGGGCTCTCAGTGGTCCAAGCCCTCCCCGCTGACTGGACATCAGGCTCGCTTCTGGTTCTTCATTCACGCAGACAGTCTCTAAGAATCTCATATTTTTCTGCCCAGCAGCTCCTTGGATCTCATTTGGTTGTCAAACTAGAGTCATGACACTCTGCATATTTTATTTTCTTCCCCTAGCTCCATGGCTACATGGAAAACAAACCTTTGGGGCTTCAGATCTTCATTGGAACCGCGGACGAGCGGATCCTTAAGCCCCACGCCTTCTACCAAGTGCACCGGATCACGGGGAAGACCGTCACCACCACCAGCTACGAGAAGATCGTGGGCAACACCAAAGTCCTGGAGATCCCCCTGGAGCCCAAGAACAACATGAGGGCGAGGTAAGGGCCGCGGCGGAGGGCGGGGCCTCTCCAGGAAGTGCGCAGGGCCGGGGCCAGCAGGCCCGCTGGAGGAGATGGGAGCTACCATTAGTGGCAGTTTCCAAACCTGTCAGCGGCTCAAACTTCCCAGAAAAGTTTCTGTTTTAAAACTACCATATGTGAATATTTTCGGGTGTCTTTGGAAGGAGAATACTCGTGCATCTTTGGATCATGTTGCTTTATAGGATTAAATTTATGTACATTTAAAAAATTGGTTTCACTTAAAGAAATGAATAGGTCAAGATGCAGAAATCAAAGTCCTATAGCTGATGTGCCCATGGCTAAAAGTTGGGAAATACAGCACACCTTTGTTGGAGCTAAAAAACATATATAAATACATATAAATATATAATATATATTATGAGAAAATAAACTGCAAGTTACAGAAAAGCTGCAAGAAGATATGAATTGCTGAATATCACTCACATAGATTTACCATTGTTAATGTTTCTCACATTTGCTTTATCACTTGTATTTTCCCTCCCTGAGACATTTGACAGCTACTTATGACCTTAAATCCCTCTGCATTCATTGCCTAAGACCAAAAGTATACTGTCTTACACAACCAGGCACACATAGCACATTTGAGATTAAACTTGGCACTCTTCTTGCTGATGGGGCTGTCTATAGTTATCACGGGTTACGTATTTGAGTTTTTCAGCTACTTTTTGAGAGTAGAGGAGTCGGAGTGAAAAATAACCCTAGAGAAGTGATTTCAGCTAGGGAGTTTCTCTGATTACTTTTAAGTTTTTCTTTTTTTGGTCTCCACCTCGGTAGACACTTCTGGCTGAAACCCTTCAGGCGGGCGGGGGCTGGCTGCTGTTGGTTTGGCACCCCGCCTGGGGCAGCTGGGCGGCTGATGGCTCCTGCTCCCCGAGTGACGGGTCACCAATGGGCTTCTCGCTCTCCCGGCAGCATTGACTGCGCGGGGATCCTGAAGCTCCGGAACGCCGACATCGAGCTGCGCAAAGGCGAGACGGACATTGGCAGGAAGAACACCCGGGTGCGCCTGGTGTTCCGGGTCCACATCCCAGAGTCCAGCGGCCGCATCGTCTCCTTACAGACGGCGTCCAACCCCATCGAGTGCTGTAAGTGGGGCTTGAGTTGGGAAAGTTCTGCTCCGGGCGGGGTACCTGGCAGGGCACCCCGATGGCACACAGAACCCTCAAGGGAGGCTAAATGGTCAGTTTGCTGGAGGTGTAGCTCAGTGGTACAGCACTTGCCCAGTGTGCACCTGGGCTCCACCCATAGCGCACTCCCCGGAAAAGAGAAATAAAGGACGTGTGTTTACATAGCTCAGTGGCACAGAGCTTGCCTAGCATGTGGAAGGCCCTGGGCTCCATCCTCACAAGGCAGAGCAAACAGAGAAGCCGATTCAAGATGATCAAAAGGGCCAGGGACAGAACACATGTGCAGGTTTTATCTCTGCCTCTGTTTACTTGTGGAAGGTTTTATGGCCTCAGAGGAAATTAAAAAACAGTATGGCTAATATGCAGTCAGTAGCTGACAGCTCTATTTAGAACGTTTGAAATGTGTAACTATTGCTCCAGTCTTTAAAAGGGCAGGTGCATCTGGGGTGAGCTCACTGTACATAGCATCCTTGTGCCTCTTTTCCTCGCTCTCCTGTCAGACAGATAACAGTGCTGTCACAGTGGCTCTCATTTGTTGAGCGTGGACTCTGCCGGTCCCTTGTAGGGTACTCACAAGCTGTCCTTGGTCTGGCTGGAGTCTTTATGCACATTTGATAGAGTGGCTGAGTAACTGTGTGCACAGTGGGAGGGAAGGTGGAGGGCTGGGATTTGAACCTGAGCTTGTACAGGCAGGAATCACACTCCACCCCTCCCTTCCGCCCACCCATGGGTGTTCACTGGGGCCTCTCACGTGTCAGGGGTGTGTGCTGGATACTGGGCAGCCACAGAGGAGCAAGACATTTTCCCTGTCCTCAGCAAGCTTACACGGTAGTTGCAGATTTCCAGAATCTGGTATGAAGTGGGCACTGAACAGAACACCTGGCCCAGTTCTGCTGGGCTTCAGAAGTAGGTGTGAGCTTGTATTTTGTATTATTTTGTTTTTGAGGCAGAATCTTGCTATGTAGCTGAATCTAACTTTGAACTCGCTATGTAGCCCAGTCTGGCCTTTAGCTCAATGTGATCTTCCAGCCTCAGCCTCCAGAGTGCTAGGATTGCAGATGTGTGCCACCACTCCCAGCTTGTTCGTAGGTACTTGTCAGAAGGGAAATAATTATTATGAATTTTTGCAGTGAGACATGACAAAGTTTATTGTCTTGCTGCACTCTTGAGATTATTTAGGAATTATTTTCAAAAGCATAAAGAAGAAAAACATAAACATTGTTTCAGAAGCAAAAGCTGTTTTAAATCTGAATTTTTAAGTCTAAGGTTATTTTATGTTGTACTCATGTTCCGTGTTAAATTATGTCTTGGGATTTTCCATCTGTTTCCTGGACATGTTACCATAAGGAGGTATCACAGGCTGGGGAGATGGTGGGAAGGCCTGGAGCAGGGTGGATGGTGAGTGTTTGGGAGGAGTGGAGATTGGAGACCAGCACGGCACATTCCCCGGCTCAGCCGGTGTGTTCACCTGAGAGTGTGCACTCAGTGTGGCCGAGTCTTCTGATTTTAAAGGATAAACCCAAGAATTTTGTGATTTCTAAAAAACTGGCAACTGGCTTTGGGAGTATAGCTTAGTGGCAGAATAAGGGTTTTGCATGCACAAAGCTCTGGGTGCAATTTCCCCGGTACACACACACACACACACACATGCACACACACACGTATGCACTCACAAATGGCAAGAAATTAAAAACGTTCTGTGACATCAGATGGTATCCACACCTGGCCGCTATTAATCAGAGGTGGTCTTGAGCGGCAGGTGAGCTAAGGGAACGTGCAACAGTGTTACCTAGAGAGGTGGCATGAGATCGCCCCTCTGGTGGAAGCCAGGGAGGGGAGAGTAGCTGCAGCGTGGCCTTGGCTGGTCTCTGGAAACAGAATGAAGGGGCCGCTCGATTCCTTCTGACATTTCAGGTCAAGATCTGGATCAGCTGAGTCCATGGGACTTTGTTCTCTGAGCTTGGAGTGAGCAGCAGGTGACAGAGAAACACAGATATTGAGAATCATGTTTGTCCAGAATTCCCCTCCTCTGCTCGGCAGACCCCACCCCTGTCCCCCAAATGCTGGTTGTGGTGGCCGCCTCACCACATCTTGGTTTCAAACACCTCAGGACGTTCTTGGGAGGAAGCACAGGCTCTTCCCCAGTGACTGGGGGGATTTTGAGCAGAGAGTACCTCCCCTTTCTGGCGAGTGAGTCACTCTGAGGCCCGGCCGTGGTCTGTAGCAAGCTGACGTC
This sequence comes from Hydrochoerus hydrochaeris, assembly GCA_004027455.1. Classification (NCBI taxonomy): domain Eukaryota; kingdom Metazoa; phylum Chordata; class Mammalia; order Rodentia; family Hydrochaeridae; genus Hydrochoerus; species Hydrochoerus hydrochaeris. The sequence goes on from PVLA01000095.1 coordinate 72,720, forward strand.
AAGCTGAGACTTTCAGGATCATCGTGGAACTGCAGGGGCCTCCTGTGAGGAGGGTGTTAGAAAGTAGTGTGAATCTTGAAAATCTGTCTTTTTTTTTTCTTCTATATAAAGAGCATTCAACTGATTCACCAACTTTGTTCTGACAGATAAAGAAACTGAGGCTTTCTTGGTGGAATGATTCATCCATTTTTACCGAGGAGGTGGCAAAGCTGGTCTGCAGCTTTCTAGTTCTGCAGAATGCCTTCTCTTGGGTTCTGTGACGCACCCTGTCCTGTAGCCCTCCCCCCGCAACCCCTCAGCCCCGCTCCTCACCCAGAATCTCATCTTGTTATTTCCGTCTTTGTTCTGTTTTTCCAAGACCAATGCCCAGTAGTTCCATAAATATTTGCCGCCTAATTGACCTACTGTATCATCTGTAGGGAGATACTCAGCAAATATTTATTGACAGTGAGTAACACAGACCAACACAGAGTGTATAAAATATTCACTGACCAACTTAGTGTATAGCTGCTGGGGAGGGGAGTAGGTAAGAAGAGCCACGGGGTGGGCAGGTGCTTATTTGCAAGGCTGGCTTACTGACTTTGGAAGAGCTGTTTACATATTGGTAGTCTACATAGATGAGTTCTCAGAATCTAGTAAGAAACCACAGATTCTCTTTGGAGAGCCTCATGAGAGCCTAGAAAAGGGCTTTCTCCTATTCATCTTTGTGCTAGCTGCTGGTGGTCCAGCCTCACCTCTGCAGGTTGACACCCACATTTCCATTTGCTGCTTCCACTGGAGCTGCAGTGCTGGCCAGAGGGGCCTCAGCTTCCCCTCCACCCTCCCCAATTCTCACCAAGACTCTGCTGAGCTTCCACAGCCCCTGCCCTTCCGCTATGGGCAAATAATGACCCTCCCATGACGGAGGTTAGTGGGAACACCCTTGGTGTCCCCAAAGACAAGTCTCCATGTGGGTCACACTGGCAGCCTTCCCTCTTGCTGGCACCTACTCTGTGCCAGGGCCGGTCTGCCCCTCCTCAGTGGTCACTTCTGCTTCCTTCTGTGACTGAGCCCCTGCCCCTTATCAGTTACTGGACTTTGGTGACTGATTCCCATTGGTGGCTCAAAACCTTGAGGTGCTGTGTCACTGGGAGCCAGAAGCCTGAAGCCTCGGGGTGCAGGGTTGGCTTCCCCGGAGGCACTGAGGGAGAGATTGGGGAGTCTCTCCAGCCTGGGGCTGCTGGTGCTCATGGCTGATCTCGGATCTCTGTCTCCTTCCTTGTATGATCCTCTTCTCTTCCCCGGGTCGCTGGGTGTCTTTCTCAGTTGTTGTGGATACGCCCATTGGGTTCAGCCACTATAATTCAGGACAGTCTCTTCTGCCTTTACCTTAATGACATCTGTAAAGACTTCATTTCTCAACAAGGCGTGTTCTGAGGTGACTGGTGGATGCAGCAGGGGGATCTGCTGTTCAGCCACTGCCCCCCTTGGCTGCTTTCTTGTCTGCCCTTCCTGCCCCTCAGTTTCTGCACACACTGATGTCTTTCTCCTGTGACTCCTGGCTTTGGCTCTTGCTGTCACCTCCACCCAGGAATGTGTTCTTGACCTCAGCTGTACCTTAGAGTCACCTGTGATGTATTTAAGGAGAAACAATACCATCACCGGGGTCCCATGCCAGCAAGTCTGATTGGGTTTTTCTGGGCTGTGACATTGGCATGGAGGCTTTCCAGGGGGCCCTGATGAATCTGATGTAGGACAGAGTTTGAGCTCTTCTCACCCCACCCCGTCCTTCAGTTGCTGTCTGACTCTTCTTCTTATTCAAGGCCCCATTTGTGTGGCTCCTCGGGGGAGAAAACATCCCTGTCCTGCAGCATGCAGGTCCCTCTTTGTGCTCTGACAATCTGGTCTCTCCCCTGAGACGGCTGGGCCAGGTGTCACCAGGTCCTGGTGCCCCATAACAGTCTCTAGAGGACCCTCAAGAAAGTGACAGCAGAACAAGCATCACCACGCTGCCTAGGTGGGGCAAGAGGCAGTGGTGGGACAGGGAGGCAATGCCCATGGGCGCCCGTACCCCATCCTTGAGAACCTTCCAGACCCCCAAGGCTTGCGGTAGCTCTGCCCAAAGCATGCAGCTTTTCTTCCTGCATCGCATTTCACAAAACCCCTAATGCAATTGTACACCAATCCCTGCCTGCTTTTTACATAAAAATTTCACCAAGGCACCATTCAGACACTGCATATCGCATCAATTGCAAGTCTTCGTCCAGTTCAGTGATTTTTGCCAACAGCGTGTAAAGTTGTCATTTGCAAACACAGGTTTCCTTTCACTCCTGTAGGTTCCCTGGGGTCCTTCCCACCAGTAACTCCCCAAAGTCACACAGAGGGGACCCCTGTTCTGATTTCTGTGCCCCTCGATCGGCGCTCTTCATCCTAGAACTTTGCAGAGTGGGGTCAGAGAGTATGGTGCTCGTGGAGGTCCTGCTGTCTCTGCTCTGCACCTTGTGTTGGGATCCCTCACTGCCGCTGCTGTTCATCCTGGTTACCAGGGAGCAACACCCGGTTGTGCAGATGTAATCGCTGTTTATTTATTGGTATTAAAAATGAGGTTTATTCCCAGAGTTGGGGTATGGTAGCTAAGGCTGCTATGAACATCCTTGTTCCTGTCCTTTTCTAGCTACAGGCTTTCATTTCTCTTGGGTGAAAACCCAGGAGTGGAGTTGTTTGGTCATAGGGCAGAAAAGGGCATGTTTTCTTTGATGTGTTTTCAGCATCGTTTTATTCTCCGTGTGACAAGGCGTGAAAGTTGCCCCCAGCTAACTGCTCCACATCCTCACTAGGAAATGGCATTGTCAGTCTTTCTAATTCTAGCCATTCTAATGAGGGTACTCTGGGATCTCACTGTGGTTTTAACTTGCATTTCCCTGATGACTAATGATGCTCAGCTTCTATTCATGAGCTTGTTGCCTGTTTATGTAGCATCTCTAGGGCAGGGTGTGTAAGTTTTTTGCTCATTTTTAAAAATTAGCTTATTCAGACTTTTTGTTACTGTATAGCAGTTTTAAAATATCTTCTAGCTATGAGTCCTTTGTCAGATATATATATATATATACATACATACATATACATACACACACACACACATACACACACACACACACATATATATTTTGGTGAAGCTGAATTGGTCCTCTGTCACTCTTGGGCCTAGTGTACTTGGGATGTAGCAAAGACTTTCTCATACATTTTCCACTAGAAGCACTGGTGAGATGCAATCCGTCTCCAGTTGGTTTGGTGTATGGTGTGAGGTAGGGCCAGGTTTCCCTCTAGCTGGCATAGATACGCAGTCATTTCCTGTGACTTTTTTGGAAACCAAGAGCTTCTTGCTTCCCCTATGCCTTCCCTTACATCCTGTCACTCCCTCAGTCTGGGAGATGGTGATGGTACAGCATCACTGAGGGGACCCCTCAAAATGGGCGAGACCAGAATGGCACGCTGACTCACTTTGTAAAGCAGAAATGCAGAGTCTTGGTCAGCTGCTGCTGCCACACCACCCTCAGGACTTCCTAGAACTCAGACTTTCTGTTAAAAGTAGATGAGGAGTGATAAAGCACTGCAAGGCATTGGAGGTAAGTGAACAAAATAATGTCCCTGCCCGCACAGAGGTCACATTCTAGCTGGGGAAGTACAGTAACAAACATTTTGAAACAGGGGAGAGTGTCATCGCCAAGTGGCAGGGACTATTGTTGGTGGCTGTGGGAGGGAATCTGCAGATCAGAGGGGGACTCACTCTTAAAAGAGATGCCACATGCACCAATTGGAAGCCTTGTCTATAGGGAGAGGACAACAAACACTTAAACAGCAAACAAAAGAAAAAAAGATATGAGAGGGACAGGACAGGGACTGGCAAAGGAAAATGCAGCAGTTGACCTGTCACCTGCTTTTTCTGTCTTGTTGCCAAGTCATTAAGGAGCACCTCGAATTCGGTGTCTCTTCCCATTTTATAGGTGGGAAGTCAGAAGCACAGAAAAGGCACACAAGTAGCTTCCGGTCATGTGACTAAGCCAGTGGTGCTTGCTGGATCCCAGGCCTGCAGGAATGAGCTGCATCACAAGTGGCAGACGAATTTGGGCTGGAACACAGCGAGGTCGTGTCATCTGGTTGTAAATCAGACATCAGCTCAGAGTCTCCCTCCAGGTCCTGTGGCAGGGAGTCTTGGATGAAATTTGGGCCTTGGGCAGAGATCACACTGGCTGGGCCTTTGTCAGTTTCTGCTCTGGAAGGCGACTTGTGAACAGTGACTTCAAGAAGCCACATTTTAGAAACATCAGGAGCAGTTAGGAGTTTGGGCTCCGGAACCATTGACCTGGGCTCAAATTCTGCCTCTACCACTTAGTCCTGGTAAAGTTACTTAATGCTCTGTGCTCAGTTTCCTCACCTGTGGAATAGGAGTAACAACTGTCCCTCCCTGTTGGTGTGGGGATGAAGTGTGTGAGCGTCAAGCAGTCAGCGCCAACGAGGTCACTCCACATTCCTCTGTGAGGGAGGCCCACTGTGGACAATCTCATTTTCATGGCTGTGGCCCTCCTTGTTCCCCTCCCTCTGGTTGCCACCTGTGGTGGTAGAAGACCATGGCCTGGCAGGAGTGGGAATTTAGCGACACTGGATGGCTAAACAGGCAGCAAGTTGCACCACTGGGAGGGGCTGAGGTGGTCATCAGGGACCGGTGGGCATGGAGTGCATGGCAGGGCAGAGCCTACAGGGAGCCAGGCCCGGCCGGGGGCTTTTCTGCTGGTTGACCTGGCTCCCCACTAAACCAGTCAGGCCGGATCAGGGAAGGCCAGGTTCCCTGGTGCTGAATAACACCTGTGGCAGGCACACAGCGTCCTTTCCTTTCCTGTTCCGTCTTGAAGGCCCACCTGGGAAGGCCCCTTCTGTGTGCTCCTACAGAAGTAATCGTTGAGAGACCCCTGCCTGTCTGACACGTGGCGGGGACGAGAGCCAGGCAGTCAACCAGGGCTTCATGCAGTGCCCAGGAGGGTTCTGTTTCATACATGGAGGTGCCTGGAAATGCTCCAGAGGGGCTTCTATTAGTGTGTTGGTGGAGTAGTGATCTACTTAGGAGAGATCGGTGTCCCCTGTCCTGTCCCTGGTGCAGCCTACAAGGGCTGAGATGAGATTCAGGACAGCGGATGCTGCTGCTCTGTTTCTATAGCCCACAGCTAGAAGCTGGTCCTCCATGCCAGCTCCACCTGGTACTGTGCCTAAGGACGGTTCATCACACAGGTAGCAAGTGGGACCAGCCACTCTCAGGGAGATAGAGTCCCTCTTTCCCCCACTCTCCTGGGTTGACCAGCAGTGGCCAGCATGGAGGCCGAGGCCTGTCTGCTGGCACTGCTCTGGGCTCCTTCTGGGGCCAAGCTGGGCTCACAGCCAAGGACAGGGACCTGATGCAGAGACAAGAGGGGCTCAAGGCTGCAGGCGTGCGGTGGCTGGGGCTGGCTGGTGCGTGGGTCAGGTGATGACCGTGGGGACGGAGGGGACCCCCTTAAGCCTGCATAGGCCGCTGGCTTTCCCACAGCATCCTGCTCCAGGGGTAGCTCAGGGTGGTGGGTTCCGGTTCCACTTGCCCACCTTATGAAGCTGTGAGCTGTGAGTTCTCACACGGTGGCTTCTCCTTTGGCAAGCTCATGTCCATGACTCCAGAATGGAAGTCCTTGTGGTCTCTTGAAGTATAGCCAAAAATTAAAAAAAAAAAAAAAAATTTACCTTTCGACAGAGCCCGGATGAGGTGCCACACACTCCCTGGGCATCTGCTCAGTTAATCTGGAACCACCCTGTGAAGTTGGTGCTGTGATCATTTCCATTTTCTAGGGGAGAAAACAGGCGCAGAGAGGTGATGTAACTCATCCAAATTCCCAGCACTAGGGTGTCACCAAGCTGGATACTTTGCACGTGGGCTGTCGCACCGCAGCACCCTGACGTTTGCCTGCAATGCTGTGCTGTGTCATGACATGTTTTATTACAAGCAAATCCTTCACCACGTGCCAGGAATCCGGGGTGCTTTCTGTGGTGTGACAGAACCGGCCCCTCTGCAGAAAGGACTTTTCCCAGCCAGCCTCTCCCCAGTGATCCTGGCCCCCAGCCCTGTGACAGGGCGAACTGCAGACAGTGTCCCACTTCCAGGCTGGAGCTGGAGCTGCAGGCCTGGCCTGGTACATCTCCCTGGTGGAGCTGAGCTGTAGTATCTGCTCCATCCACAACCCGGATTTAATCCACAGCACCTAGGAGTTCAGAGCTCGAAAGACATGAAAGCCTGCAGCCGCTTTGCAGTGTGCCAGGGGCCAGAGCAGCAGCGGAGCTGGGGAAGTCACTTTGTCAGGGCTACCATGAAGCTTATGCAGGGGTAGGGGTCATCTCACCAGGCCAGGGTGAGGCCTGGGGGCTCTGGCTGGACTCTCCAAGGAAACAGGAAGCGGCGTGGAGAAGCTAGGGACCGAGCCCTCCCTTGGCCCTGGGGTCCACAAGCAGCAGCCATAGGTGGTGGAAGTTGCATCAGACAGAGACAGGTCCCGAAGTCTTGGCTGCTGTTTGCCTCTCCCCAGTTCCTCTTTCAGAGGCTAATTGGGCCCTGGGCCCTCTGAGGACCAGGGGGCTTCCCCAAGAGGAGTTCCCCCATCCTCAGGTGGCCTCTGACTAGCGGAACTGGGCTCTTAAATAAGTGAGTGTAAAAAGTCACCTGGAGAGTTTGTCAAAATAGAAATTGCCAGCCTAAGCAACTCAGGAAACAGTGGGTGTGGGTGTGTAATGGGGTGCTGGGGGTGTACGTGTAAGTAGCTTGGGCTGCGTTAAAGCACCTGCCCCAAGTAGGCGACTGCTGCAGATGGCTGCAGAGCTATCTCCTGAGGAAGCCTGGCAGTCATAAGACCAAGAAACCTAGGTGACACTCAGGGTCCACTGGGAACCACAGTGGCCCACAGGTAGTCTGTGTCAGTGTGTGGACGTGGCCACCCAGGCTTGGTGACATAGTGACACTCCAGATGCTACAGTCCTGGGTGTCACTAACCTTGCTGGCGGGACTTCCAGTGCCAGGTGGTTAATAAATGTGCATATGGCAGTTTCTTGAGTGCTTCGCGAGCTCTAGGCACAGGTGAAGTGTTTTTGCCTTGTAGCAGATATTTTCCCTGTACCCTAATACACACGACACTGAACTTACTAATGTAACTAGAGTTTACCATCTTAAAAATGTGTAAGTTGGTGTTAATCACATTTACAGTATTGTACAACTGCCAACTTTAGCTAATTCTAGGACTTTTGCAGCAGCATGAAAAGAAACCTGATAGCTATTTTCAGTCCTCCTGTTCCCCTGTCTCCCCAGCCCTGGTAACCCCTCATCCACTCTGGGTGCCTGCCTGTTGGATGTGTTATACCAATGGGTCGTACAGTATTTGTATGACTGACTCCTTCCATTTGGTAGGATTTTTTCAAAGACCTAGAACTTTGTTTGTTTTCATAGTTGAAAGTACTCTGTGTGGGTGTTCCGCCTCTGTGCACCCTTCCATCCCTGGGCATCGGAGTTGACATTAGCTATTTTACCAGCTGAGTTCTGCCCTGTCCATGTCTTTATGTGTGTGATTGCTAGTACTTGTGACCTAGACCTGTAAGAGCAGGGACTGTTACGATTTGACAGAGGAGACATTGGGACTCGGGGATTTGCCCAAGGTCATGCAGCAGGCAGGTGACAGATGCAGGGCTCAGAGCCGTGGCTTTTACGACTCTGTGTACATAACCCTATGGCTGCTCCAGCACTCTGCCCTGGGCAGCCTGGCAGCAGTGCCACCACAAATGGTCCCAAACTGGCTGTGGCTCCTGGAGTCACGCTAGGGTCCTATCTTCAGACAGTTTAAATCAGAATCTCTAGAAAGGTTACTGTCAAATAAAGGGCAATTTTGTGTCTTTCCTTCCTAGGGGACATCTAGCCAGTTTTGTGGACATTTTTGGTTGTCACAGCTGAGGGCTGGGTGCCACTGGCATCTAGTACTGGTGTACAAAGTAGCCTCACAACAGAGAATGACCAGTGGGGTGGGTGTACAGATGGCTTAGGCGCAGAGCCTTGATGCCGGTGGCTTTTTCCTCTTGGTCTGGTTCAGTGTGCAGCCGGAGCTGGGCAGGGCTCCTCCTGGGTTCCGTGTCAGACTGCAGACCTGGGGCAGAGATCTGGGAAGGCCTGAGGCTCTGCATTTTCAGCACAGTTTGGCTGCCTCTGGTGGTGCTTTGAGCTTCAGTATGAGATAGCTCTTTGGAAGCTGTCCTGGACTCTTGTTTTCTCTTTAAATTTTCACTTAAAAAGGTTTCCCTGCAGATAAGGAGGTCAGAAATGCAGCACTGGCCAGGGGTCATCAGTCCGTTGCTTAAGACTGTGAGGCTTTGCAGAGAGAAGCAAAGAGGTTGCTTCAGGGAATAGAGGAGCTGTGTTCACACAATGCACAGTGATTCACCTGCCCCCCTCCAGGCTAAGCTCCCACCCAGCGCCAAGTTCTCGGCCCGTCCAGTCCGGCTGGGCTGGCTGCAGGCCCTTGGCTGGCTTACCCAGTAGCGATGACTCAGGTTTTCCACCTGTAAAATGGGAGGGGTGGCTCTTGCCACCTCCCTATCGGTCCCCACTCCTAGCTCCAGAAGCCCCTACAGGCTCCCAACTCCATCAAAGGCAAATCTTAAAAGCCAGGCCCCGGGGCTGCTGTTTTCACTGCTAGTAAATCTCCATTTGTGGCAGCTCAATTAGGCAGTCATCACAAAACTCCAATATTGAAAGAAAGGATTAATAATCCAGCCCATGTGGGAGAAATTAGCAGCTTCTGCTGAGAGGCCTTTTAAGACGTTCTCTAGCCAGCAGCCCCTCAGAAGAGTGCTGGCAGGCCGGGCCTCGGGAACAGAGAGCCGGAGTGGCTGTGTTGTGTGTCCAAGGCCAAGTGTCAGGACGTGCAGGACAGACTCCAGAGACACTGCCGACTGCATCCCTGCTCCATCAGACTGCTCCATCCCTGGCCCAGCAGCCCCAGCACAGAAGGCAGGAGATGCTTGCTACTCGGAGGGAAGGGTTGAGTTTAGGCCTTGGGTCTCAAGTGGCTGCTGCCTCAGCTCCCGGATGGGGAGGTCCACAGGCCCCTGGCACGGAAAGGCCTGGCCCTGTGCCGGGTTCTCCGAGCTCCAGGAGGGGAGCCAAGAGCTGGGGCTGACTCACAGGGGGAGGGCCAGCCTCTGGGCCCATGTGGGAGGGCAGGGCCTATGGAGGCAGAGGCTGGAGGTGGGACCTGGGCCAAGGCCAGGATGTGTTTGTCACCTGCCCCAGGGAGGCAGCCTGCCTTCCCTGGGGACTGTGGCTGGTAGGAGGGTGCCTGGAGACTGGACTCTGGAGCTGGGCAAGCCTGCTCATAAGGGCTCAGGCCTGAGCCTAGCCCTGGGATACCTGGCTAAGTGGTGGGTGACTTGACTCTGCTCAGGTTTAGGTCTCTCCCTGGTCAAATGTGAATAATGTTAATATTTCCTTCCCTGGATGGTTGCTGTGAGCATTCACGCATGTTATTTTGGTTCAGTGACTGGCATTGGTCAGTCCTGCTGCTCTTCCTGTCATTCATTACTGCTGTAAATAAATAGACATGTTGCGAGTCATCCCTGTCCGTCTGTGCACCTGTCCGTCTGTCTGTCCATCCACCCATCTCATCCTCCTCTTGCTAAGTGTGGCCCCGGTATTGGTTCTAGCCTCCTTTTAGAGTAGGATGAAGGCAAAGCCCCTCCCTCCTGGGGTGACATTGTAGGGAGAGGAGAGATACAGGATGGAGCAGGGACAGCTCCCCATAGTACCTCCGCGGTGAACTTTTCCCAGAGAAGGTGCAGTTGCTCGGGGTGAGGCGTGTTCTGAGTGTGTGAGAGACACTGAGAATGTTTAGGAAGTGTCTCGGCAGCAGCGTGATCACCAGAAGTTCTAGAACTGCCAGTGGGGAAGACCCTGGCTGTCCTACAGGCCACGTTAGGAATCACACACGAGTCCCAAGGCGATCACATCTGTCTCTTGGGACTGAACTCCTAAGCAGGGTGCGTGTGTTTGGCCTGAAAATGGAGCAGGAAAGAGGAATTTTACACAAGGGCCCCCAGTGGGAAAGTCGACTTGCTCATCCCTCATGAAAGAGATCAAATTGTCTTCCCTTCCCCGCTGTAAAAATGGGCATGTGTCCCTGGATTCATGAAAACAAAGCATGTAGTTAGAAGGAAAGTAGCTCTGCAGGCCTAGAGCCAGAAGTCTGAGCATCTATTAAGAGAATAACAGTATGCAGCTGGGGGGGGGTTCTTTTTTCATTTTGTCTTGTCTTCGAAATCCAGTATGTTCTCTCTGTTTTGTCTTGTTCCATCTTGTTGTTTTGTTTTATTCAATATTCTATTTTGATCTGTTTTTCTTGACTTTATGATGTCTGATGGTATGGGCAGTGATATTGAAGACCACAAGAGGCATTATGGTAGCCATTGTTGATTTCCAATTATTCTGTTTTGAAATTCTGTATCACTTTCACTGTTTTGTTTTGATTGGCTGTATTCTGTTTTATTTTGTTTGGTTTTATGCTCTTGAAAAGAAAGGAAAAAAAAAAGCAAGCAAGCAAGCAAACAAGCAAAAAAGCTCAAGCCCCTCCAGCACTTTTACAAAAATATAATATTTGGAGTCTGTAGTTGTCAGGGATGGTGACAGCAGGTGACAACACATGTTTTATCTCACTGCTAGTATAAACTCGACCACCCCTCATGAGCAGATGTCTCCCTGTCTCAGTGACCTCTTGTCCTCTTGTCCACAGCCCAGCGGTCCGCCCACGAGCTGCCCATGGTGGAACGGCAGGACATTGACAGCTGCCTGGTCTACGGGGGCCAGCAGATGATCCTCACGGGACAGAACTTCACAGCCGAGTCCAAAGTCGTGTTCACTGAGAAGACCACAGGTGAGTGGCTTTGTGAGCTCTTTGTCCTTTGGAGCCACACAAGAAAGACCTTCTCTTCCAGTACTGCAGAGGCACCGGCTCCCAGGGTGGCCTCCCATGCAGGGAGGGAGAGCACCTGGGGTGCTGGCGTTGTCCCAGCAGAGTTTCCCGCCCTGTTCTTTTGGCTCACTTTCTCTAGGGGTTACAGGGGCCGCAGGTCATCAGTGCGCAGTTGTGCTGTGGTGGTTTATTACACGGAGGAGCAAACTTTTAAAAAGCTTTTTTCTGTTATGAGGGCTAGAAGCTGAATAGCAAAGTGACTGAGCCTGTGTGTTCACCAGGTTCAAATCCTAGCTGTGCTTCTTGTGCGTTCTGTGATCTTAAGCAGGTTGCCTTTCTGTGCCTCAGTTTCCTCATCTGTAGAGTTACAGTTGCCATGAAGCTTATATGAGTTATGTGTGCTATATGAATTTTATTCATATAAAGGCTGATAAAAGTGATTAGACCCAGTTGCATCATCAGCGGTTCAGACCACCTGATGAGACAGTCCTGCATGTCCTTCCATGGTTCACATGGGTGGGAACGTGCTTATCTGCTTATGCTCGGGTCTCTGGGTGGACTTCTTTGTGGATATTTGGGACTGACTCCCAGGGGTGGGATTTGGATCGTCATTTTGAGGGCTTTAAGTACACATTGCTGAATTATCTTTCACAAATGTGCAAACTAACCCTTCACTGCTTCAGGAACAGTTCCATCCTATTCCAAAAAGGTCTTGTCTTTTTTTGAATTAAAAAACAATCTTTGTGGAATCGGTATTTATTCATACTTTGCATTTCTCTGCTGGGCAAGGTCTAATGTCCTTGTTTTTTGGCCATGTACCAGAAGTGCCCAATAGGTGGCTGCTGTCTTTCTGGGGGCACCAAGGCAGGAGGCCTTGCTCTCTGCATGTGTGCAGGCAGTGGTTGGGTGCAGACAAGGCTGGGTAGGATGCAGTTCTTTTCTGGAAGTGAGAGTGTCATGTCTGACATGCTTAGGGACCTTCCTGGATGAGCCTTGGCTTTGCCACTGGAAGGCAGGAGGTCCTGCAGGGCCTGGCCACAGGGTCCAGATAAAGGAGGCAGGTCCTGGCCACACCAAGTTAAATTCCGGGAAAGCCTCTGGCCTCTCAGTGGCTTTGAAGCTACTCAGGGCATTAATGAAGTATTTGTTGAATGAATAAGTGAATGGATGGGTGGGTGGATGAATGGAGAATGGGTAGATGAATGATAAATGGATGGATGGATGATGACTGGGTGATGGATGGGTGATGGATGGATGGATGATGGATGGGTGATGGATGGATGATGGATGGATGGGTGATGGATGGGTGATAGATGGGTGACGGATGGGTGACGGATGGGTGACGGATGGGTGACGGATG
>PVLA01000095.1:685176-840157 GCA_004027455.1 Hydrochoerus hydrochaeris
CACAGCTGTGTGTCATTCCTCAGGGATGCCTGCTGCCGGTGTCCTTGGCAGAAGCGAGCACCAGGGCCACGGCTTGTCCTCCCCTCATCCAGGTCCCACCACTGTTCCTCCCGCCCTGGGCCCTGCAGCAGCCCTCCTGGTCCCCACTGCCCCTTCGCTCCCCGAACCGGCACCCCTCTTCTGCTCCAGTCCCTTCCATGGCTCCCCCGCCCTGGGAGAGCTCTCAGGGTCCTTTCTGAGCTTCCCGGACTTACCTTTCCTGATCCACTTCTGTTCCCACTGTGGCTCAGTGGAGCGCGTGCACCTGTGCCCCAGCTCCTGCTGAGCGGACCCCAGGGCAGCAGGGGTCCCCTGCTGCTCTAACCCAGCGTGTGGCATTCACTGGACCCAGTGCCACTTCTCCCTCCTGGGAAACCCTTTCCTGCCCCGCACCCTGAGTGGCCCTGCCCTGTGTCTCTCACTAATTTGTCACAACATTGACAATGACAGCAACTGTGACTGCTGGCATTTTGAATGGCTGTGCCTTGACCCCTGGTCCTCCAGGGGCCTGGCTCCCCACACCAGGGCACCCCTCTCCAGTCCCAGGGAGCCTGATCCCCAAGTAAGCAGTGGCCAGCAGAAGCTGCCCCTTCCACATTTGTAGGGGGTGCGTGACCTTCCTGGGGTGACCCAGCAAATCTGCAATGGAGCAGCTGAGCCCCACCCTGGGTTCCCCCGGGTGCCCTACCTACAGCTTCCTCCATGCGCCGCAGTGTGATTTCTAGGCCTCTGTAGGGTCCTCAGCCCCTGTATCCAGGTGGGAGGGTCAAGTGGCACACTGACCTCCCCACGGCTGGACCCCAGCCCGGGAACAGGTACAACACGGGGTGACACTGTGTGGCTTCAGGTCTGTGTCCAGCCTCGCTGCTGCCACGTGGCCCTGATTGGGCCACTTGCTGCCCGTGGGGGTCATTTTGCCTGTCCTTAAAACCTGTGTCCCGACCACGGGCCCAGAAAGACGGTGCCCTCGCCCAGGTCTGGGCACGCGGTCAGCGGCCGTGTCCTTCTTCTTTCTTTGCTCTTTTCCACTGAGAAGTCTCCCCCGGTGTCCGCTGCAGGGAGTACCTGTGTCTGCAGCAGGCCGAGCTGGACTACCTGTCGGGGCGCCATGCGGACACCCAGAGGAGTTCCAGGCTGGTGAGAGCCCTGCCCACCCTGGCTTCCAGACAGGCTCAGGGAGGGCCCTGGACTTGGAGGTGAACGAATGTCGTGTTGGCCCTGATGGGCAGAATGGTGCAGGCCAGTGCCAGAGTGCACCGTAGCAGGGTCGCCTGGCCTGCTTTTCTTCCTAGAAGAGCCTAAGGCAGGTGGGTGAATGGAGACGGGTGTGTTCTAGGTTTTAGATGCCCCCCCACCTTTTTTGAGACAGAGTCACTCTATGTAGTTCAGGCTGGCCTTGAACTTACTATGTAGCTCATACTGGCCTCAAACTCGCAGCGATCCTCCCGTGTCAGCCTCCCAAGTGCTGGGATTACAGGTGTAGGCCACCATGCAGGGTTTTAGGTGGTCCTATTTTATAGGCCTTTGCAGTCAGGTGCCCTGGGATCAGGAAAAGGAGCTGTTTCTCCAGTGTGTCCAGTGGCCCTGGACACTGTCCTTGTTGGAGCCTGCATGTTTTCCCCAACGTTCTGTCCACTCCGGTTTTTCTCTGTCATTAGAACTGCCCTCACCTCCACCCCACAGTCTAGAGCAGGGCTCACCCACTCTGGGCTTTGTTACCAGAGCCAGGCTTAACAAGAAAACAAAACAATACAAACAAAAACAACTAAAAGTAATGCTCAGATAACTTGCTTTTGAGACCAGCAACAGATGATTTTTTAGTGTATCCCGTGTGACCTCAGGGACATACTGTACTGATACTGAAAAATGACTCACTGTCTATGGGAAGTACAGATTCTAACTGGCTATCCCGTATCTTAGCCGGGGACACTGCCAGGGTCCCTGAGTGGGGACCTGCACCCTCCAGCGGAAGGATCCTTCTTGCAGGCTGTGCCGTCCCTCCCAGCCTCTCTCCTGCTCCCCACTGCTGCCTCGTGCCAACCCCACCTGTCCCTTATGGACAGAGTTGGGAACAAAGCACACCAGTCCACTGCTGTGGGGTCCCCTCCTCCCCAGCTGAGGAGCACTGGGGCCCCCCGGTGTGCTGAGGGGCTGGAAGCCGGGGGAGGGGTTACACAGGCCCCCCAGTCAGCAGGGTGGGGGGCAGCAGGCTAGCGCCTCATGCCTGTGCCAGCCACATGGGGCAGGGGTGGCCCCATCAGCTCCCTGCACCTCACCCTGGGTGGGTGGCTGGGCAGGGGCCAAGACAGAGGGTGAAGGAAGCTCTCCCAAGAGACCCTGCCTGGCGCCTGGCCCCCCACCAGCGCAGGGCTCCCACATAGGGAGCCATCCCCATTCTCTGGGGCCCAGAAGTAGGTGCACTGAGGCCAGGAAGGGTGACTGTCCCAGGGCCACCCTTGGAAAGGCTGCTTTGGTGCCCTGCTACCCTAGTGGCAGCTGGCTTGAATTTCACCACCACACTGGTCTCTGAGAAGCTTGTGCAGATGATTCTTTTCTAAATCTTGGGACTTTTTTCTTTCTTTCTTTCTTTCTTTCTTTCTTTCTTTCTTTCTTTCTTTTTTTCTTTCTATCTTTCTTTCTTTCTTTTTTTTTTTTTTTTTGAGATAGGGTCTCCCTGTGTAACTCACTAAGTAGCCCAGGCTGGCCTCAAACTCCCAGTAATCCTCCCGCCTCAGCCTCCTGAATGCTGGGATTACTGGTGTGCGCCACCACAGCCTGGCCCTTGATGGAAGGCTGGGGCTGCCCCCGACCTTGTCTGCTGTCCCCAGCCGTGTCCCGGCAGATGCTGCTAAGGCCTGAGCTCACAGGCAGTGCCATCCCTCTTCTGGCCTGGCTGGAATCGCCCCACACTCT
The DNA here is from genome assembly GCA_004027455.1 of Hydrochoerus hydrochaeris. Lineage (NCBI taxonomy): Eukaryota > Metazoa > Chordata > Mammalia > Rodentia > Hydrochaeridae > Hydrochoerus > Hydrochoerus hydrochaeris. The sequence goes on from PVLA01000095.1 coordinate 688,129, forward strand.
AAGCGCAGTGGGCCCCGCTGAATGGCCTATGGGTGGAATCCCTAACCCTTGGCAGCCCCCGCAGGGCAGATGCTCTTGATGCCTGTGTTACATACACCACGCCCTTCAGAGGGGTTGAGTAACCTGCCCAGGACACGCAGCAGGACAATAGCAGCGCCAGGTCTAACGCTGCCTCCCACAGGGTATGTGTGTTTACTCGCTCTTTCCCCTGGGCCTGTGGCAGGGCCGCAGATTTGTCCTCTGAGTGCAGGTGTCCCCACATGTAGCCTCTCAGGCCTGTGGGAGCATTGGGGCTCTGACACCTTTACCTCCCCACTTTTATTCCCCACAGGCCTTCTACTATGACCTGGACAAGGTGAGCGAAGCTTCTGCATCCATGTCCAGGTGGCAAGGTGGCCAGAGGCAGGGCCCGGGCTGCTGTCCCATCCTCCCACTGCTCTGAGGGGGAGAATTTGGGTTTTCTCCCATTGTTTAAATGGGGAAACTGAGGCTCTCTGAGCCTCCCTCAAGGCTGGTGAGGGGCCGCCCTGGTACTGAACCCTGTCCCCGAGGCTGGGACCTGATGGAGGGCGGTGGGGGCTGGCGGGAGCTCCTGGCCACTTTTAAAGCATCTGTTCCCTTCCTGGGAGAAGCAAACACGCTGGGTGGAAAGGCACATCCGGAAGATGGAGTTCCACATCAGCAAGGTGCGTGGCCCTGGGGTCTCACAGGGTGGGAAGGGCAGCCTCAAGGGGCTGGCAGAAGCTGGGGAGGCTGCTGGGCAGGGCAAGGTCCTGGGCCACTGAACAGCTGGAGAAGGCCAAGGGTGGGCGCAGGTGGCAGGGCCTGGACAGCTGCAATCACCCACTGCCCTTGGGCCTGTCACAGGGCTGCCAGGGCCCAGACCAGCAGTGGGTGTGAGGGGATGCTCCCCAGGACTATGGTGTAGAAAGACCTCATGCTTAACCTTAGAGGCTGGGAAGGCCGAGCCCAAGCACGCATTGCACAGATGAGAAAGCAGAGCCCAGAGAGCAGGGATTGGCCCACAGTTATGTGGGAAGACAATGGAGTCTTCAGTCTTTCGCGGCCTGGTTTACTCCCCAGAGCCCAGGGTGGGCAGCTGTCACAACCCGCCTCTCCTTCTGACGGTCAAAAACTCAAGCAGAGAGGAAGTGATTTGTTCACTGGTCCATCTCGCTGGTTCTTATTATGCAACCGTTTGCAGCGGGACAGAGTGGACGAGATGAGCCAGGCATGGTCCCTGGCCTGGGAGCACCCACTCAGGGCGGGCACCAGGTCCTGCTGGGGTTCATGTGGAGCTGTCTGCAGCAGCATGGGCCCTGTCCTCTCGCCCACCACAGGTGGATGAGCTGTATGAGGGCTACTGCATCCAGTGTCGCCTGCGCGACGGGGCCTCCAACATGCAGCGTGCCTTCTCCCAGGGCCCGCCGAGCCGCGCGTCCCGCGAGAGCCTGCAAGAGCTGGGCCGCAGCCTGCACGAGTGCTCCGAGGTGGGCCTCTTCCCATGTCCCCCTCCTGCTGCAGCGGGCGGGCAGGTGATGGCTGAGCCACCTGTGGGGCTTTGCAGGACATGTGGCTCATTGAGGGGGCGCTGGAGGTTCACCTGGGCGAGTTCCACATCAGGATGAAAGGTATGCAGCCAGTTTGGGGGGGATCAGGTCCTCTTGGGGTTCTGGTGGAGGCGGGGAGGACGTGGGCCAGAGTCCCAGGGGTGCAGCCCCTCCTCAGTGTCTGCTCACAACTCCTGAGCCTCCGCAGTGAAGGCCCAGCACCCCCACCCAGTGCACTGGCTTAGCCTCCCGACACCCCGTGGGGTCCCCCTGTGAGGGGCAGGGGCGGAGATGAGCGCCTTTCTGTGTTCCAGGCTTGGTGGGCTATGCACGCCTCTGTCCAGGGGACCAGTATGAGGTATGGCCACTGTCCGGCTCAGCGCTTGGGTCTCAGCTGAGGTCCTGTCCGGGAGGGAGGCCCTAGGTGGGCAGCGAGGGGGACCCACCTGGGGTGGCCACCACACCCCTTCCTGGGCCTCGCCTGCAGGTGCTCATGCGCCTGGGCCGCCAGCGCTGGAGGCTGAAGGGCCGCATCGAGTCTGACGACAGCCAGGTCTGGGACGCGGAGGAGAAGGCCTTTGTCCCCACCCTGCACGAGAATTTGGAGATCAAGGTGGGGTCCAGGCTAGTGTGGGCAGGGGTTTCCGGGTGCTCGGCTCAGACACTAGCCTCCAGGCCCCACCCCAGGTGACCGAGCTTCGGGGCCTGAGCTCGCTGGCCGTGGGCGCCGTCACTTGCGACATCGCAGACTTCTTCATGACACGGCCACAGGTCATCGTGGTGGACATCACGGAGCTGGGCACCATCAAGTTGCAGCTGGAGGTGCTGTGGAAGTGAGTGGAGCTGACCCCAAACTCCCCGCGCCCTGCTGCGCCCCCTGCTGGCCGGACTGCAGAGCGGCGCCCTGCCCACCCCGAGATCCTCCCGCTTCTCAGCTGCTCCCAGGCTCGCCAGGCCCAGCCCCCGCGCCCCACCAGCCACTCTGCGTTTGGACTCTGTTCTCACCTTTGGCCAAATTGACTAGTAAATCCCGGGCTGGGTCAGGCAGTGCTAAGCAGCTCCTCCAGGAAGGCCTCTGCACCTCTCACCGGGGAGTGTCGGTTTTAGGGGACCTTAAGGCTGAGTGGGAGAAACCTGGTGTGAATGAACCCTGTCCACCTCAGGGCGACAATGGTCCCAGCAAGCCACCCTGCCTCAGAGGTGGTCGTTAGGGTACAAAGGACTTGGGTAAAGGGCTTTGCAGAGTCCCTTGCACATGGGGATGATTTTGCAGAGCAAAGACAACCCCTGGCAACCGCAGAGCCTCCTGGGCCCCCCTGAGCCCAGGGCTCCTAGGGGGCTGCACCAGCTCATGACACCCGGCCCACTTCTCTCCTCCAGCCCCTTTGATTCCGAGAGCCCCCTGGTGTCACCCAGCCCTGGGGGCAAGCTTTCTGTGGGCAGCAGGAAGGGCTCCTTGTACAACTGGACACCCCCGAGCACCCCCAGCTTCCGGGAGAGATACTACCTGGTGAGCGAGCTCACCCTGGGCAGGGACCTCGTGGTCACCCTGGGGGACAGGGAGTGGGGGCTGGCTGGGGTTTCCTGGGTGGCTGCTGTACGTGGGTTCCTTGCTGCAGCCCCTCACCCTGGGGCCTGTGGCATTGGTCCTGGGCTCCTGGTTCTTCTGGATGCTGGCGATGGACCCTCTGGAGGCTTCAGCCAGCCCGGCCATGGCTCGGCCTCCACTTCCTGTTTCAGACATTCTCACTGTGCAGCCCAGGTTAGAACAGGGCCGGCCACATAGGGAGCAGTGAGGGTTAGGGGGTGACAGGAGGCCCCGCAGCTGGGCAGGGAACACAGATGTGAATGACAGGTGCTACGTACAACTGCATGTCAGTCAGGCCCTTTATTCATTATTCCCGTCACTCCTTCAAAACTCATGCCAGGCCCTGCTCTCAGGCAGGTGGGCACTGTGTCCTCTGGGAGCTGAAAGTCTCCAGAGGAAACAGATGATGTTGGGATCAGGGACCTGCACAGCCAGCATGAGGGGCAAGGGGACCATGGGAAAACAGCAAAAGGGGAAGGGGCTTCTGGAACAGGTGGGAGTTGCCATTTATAATAGGGTGTCCAGGAGCAGGTTCCCAGAACATGTGACATCTGTGTAAAGACAAAGGTGAGGGCCCAGGCTGAGAAGACATGTGTGAGTTGGTGTTCCAAAGAGTACAGTCAGTGCAAAGGTCCTGGGGCAGGAATATGTGAGACTGCCCAGAGATGGTCAGAGATGAGGCTACCGAGGCTGGAGAGGGGCAAGGTAGAGGGAGTGCTCGGGGGAAGGGCACAGGGGTGGCAGGGTCCCATTGGCACCTCTTCAGATGCCAGTCTCCTTGTCCCCAGGAGACCTGTCATCCGGAAATGTAAGTTAATGGGGGAAGTCCCTTGGGGGTCTGGCTCTAGTCCCAGGGATGGACAGTGAGGCTGCTCCTTTGTCCCCTCTCTAGTCTGTCCTGCAGCAGTCAGCACAGCAGCCCTTGCTGCTAGGAGGACCAAGGGCCACCTCCATCCTCGGCTACCTGTCAGACAATGGCCTTCAGGGCCCCAGCCTGCGGAGCCGGAGTCAGGAGGTGCTAGAGATGGACTCCTTCAGCTCTGAGGACCCCCGAGACACTGAGACCAGCACATCGGTGTCTACCTTGGACGTGGGCTTCCTGCCCTTGGCCATTGGCCCTGCTGTTTCCACTGAAAAGGAGGCACGGGAGGACCGTCCACCCCTGGGCCTGCTGCCCGCCACGGCCCCACTGGCTGATGGGTCCTGTGTGGGGCGCCCTGGCTGGAGGAACTTGGGCACAGAGAGCCCCAGCCTGCCCTGGGCCTCCCCCTTCCACAGCTGCACAGTTCTGAGCAGGCCGAGGGGCCAGGGGGACACAGACACCAGGGACGGAGCAGATGTATCCGCGGCAGCCCCCGAGCAGCCTCTGCAGGAGGTCCTGGGGTTACTGAGGTCCACGGGCTCCGCACGTCCCCAGCTCCGGGAGCTGGAGTCCCAGGTCCTCGGCTTCCGGGACCGCATGAAGGTATGTGTCCCCGCTGTGCAGAGGCCCAGCCCAGCTGGCCGTGTGAGCACCAGGAGGGGGCTCTGGAGCCGGCGGGCCCATGCTGGCATCCTGGCCTCAGCCCTGTGTGAACCGGATGGGCAGTTTCTCTCTGGACCTCAGTTTCTTCATCTGTCCACTGGGAATAAGAGCAGCCCTCTCTGTGCCGAGAGGAGGATGCTAAGGGGCAGCCGGGGCTCACCGTGGGTAACCTGCTCCGTGTCCAGCCAGGGCCAGGCCCTGTCTCGAATCTTCTGACCTGGGTTTGTGAATTGGAGCTTGGTGTTAGGAACCCAAACTGGCTCCGTCGAGGGTCCCATGGCCCCCTGCCTGCCTCATTCGTGCACCCACACAGAACCTGCTCCTCGACGACAGCTCGTGCCAGCACCAGTGCAGCTCAAAGGGTGCCCAGGTGGCAGGGGACTCTCAGAGGCACTGACCCAGCCAGATCACACTGCTTTTTTGTTCACATAGTTGACATGTACATAAAATAAAATGTGTATCAGCAGCATCTACTTATCCATCAGTGAATGCATGAAGCCACTCTTTTCATGAGACACAAGCTGTCGCCCAACTAGCGAACAACGCTCTTCCAGAGTTAGCTTCCATCATTTTATCTCCCTGCTGCCCTCAACATTCTGAATCAGCAAAGTGAAAGCAAGTTTAATTTTTCATTTTACGTCCAGTCGCACCAAAAGAACGTTCGCTGCTCATCCCTCTTTAAAAAAAAGACCTCCTGAAAAACTTAAGGAAAAAACCCGCTAGAAACAATGTCATCTTTTCTGTACTTTTTCAGTCTTTTTATGTGGAATGGTTTGAATCAGACACATGTGACTTCTGTCACATATTTTGAGAAATTAGTCTCACTTTACATAATCTTAAAATAATATTATAATGCCATAATTTAAACCACCTTTGAGGAATTTTTCTGTTTTTGGCAAACCAAGCACCAACAGTAAGAATAAGTGTAGGTCTTGGCTTTGAACTCACAGATACTCACACACTTTGAGATGTGTGTAAATGTGAGTGCGTGTCTGTGTTCTTCACGGTTCTTTCTCGAGGTTACCTCCTTGCTAAGACTAACTGGCACCCCCCCAAATCCATGGTCAAGGTCATGCTCAGGAGCTACAGGGTGGCACAAAACCAAAGCTGTCGGATGTGCATGTTCCCAGCTGAGGTCACACAAGAAGGGCTCTGCCCTGGCACTTACGTTTCCTGTAAGCGAGAGTCCGTTCATGGTCCAGTTAGTGTCACATTTTTCAAATTTCTTGTGCATTTTGTCAGTGTTTTCTCTGTGTGAGCGGCCCCCAAGCGCAGAGCCGAGTGCTGGCTGGAGCTCCTGAGCGCAAGTTTGTTCAAGGAGCCACAATTAGGCAGGGGTTACAGGGCTGCTAGTTGGAGGTTCAGAGTTAATACAGCAAAAATATCTATTCAGTTGTCTTTTTTTCCCCCCTGTACTGGGCTGGAAGTTGAACCCAGGGTCACTCTATTTAAAATTTTTTTTCTTTTAACATTTTGAGATAGAGTCTTGCTAAGGCTTGTCCAGACTGGCCTCAAACTTGCATTCCTCCTGTCTCAGCCTCCCAAGTAGCTATGATTATAGCATTTGCTATTGCACCTGCTTTGTAAGGTGCCCTAACATGTTCCTGTCGGCTCAAATCCCTGGTGGTTTATGCATGATTGTCCTGTCGGGTGCCTTGTGCCGCTGGTAGAAGCAATGGTCATGCATGTGACAACCATGGACTCATGACATTTTACAGTAATTAGTTGGAGAAAACACCAAGCAGAGTTCTCAGAAAGCTAACCCGGTATTTCCCCCCGGATCATGGCCCGGGGTTTCTAACTCTGCTCCTCTTTCTGACTTCGTAAGGTAATAATGATCAACTGTGCACCAACTCATGTAGCCACACATGGACACGCCCACTTTTGTCTCATCGGGAAACGAAATCTCTGTAACCAGCCTCAGTAGTATCTTGTTGCTTACGGGTTTTTTCTTTTAGGACCCTGGTTCTCGCCTGAAGTATCTGCCTGGGCTGTAGCTCAGCTGTGGCTTGTAGGGAATGAGGCCCAGTATGCAGGGAAGGCAGCTGTGGAGACGGAAGTGTCAGGAAGGGCACTGCCACCGGAGGTCCTGGCACCTTGGCCAGTGGCAGGATGGTGGCACCTTCTCTCCTTCCAGGCGTCCCTGGGAGGGAAGAACCCTGAACCCCACGGGTGCAGCTGCTGCTTTCTGGCCCACTGGATGGGTGGGTGTGGCTTGGTCTTTGCTGTAATTCAAAATAGTCTGAAATTCAATGTTGATCTGTAAAACCATGGTGGACCTAGAGAACATCGCACCATTGGCAGCTGGTCCCCATGTGCCCGAGTCCCCACATGGCAGGTGGCAGCTGGGCGGAGCAGCAGCCTCAGTAAGGGAGACGGCTGCCTCCACGGTGGTCCCCACCGGCACTGCTCACCCGTCCTTGTCACCCGTCCTGTGCCATGAGTGTCGGCACCCACATGAGGTTTTTAGATCTGTCTCTCTGGAGAGGCAGCACCCAGCCTTGTCACGGCCCCAGTGGATGCACAAGTGGCTTGGGCAGGGACCTCAGCTGGCTCTGTGCTGTGTGCCAGGCGGGGCTGTGGCGGGGACACTGTCAGGTCTGCAGGGGGCCTCTGACCTGTGTCCTGGCGGGGCCCTGAAGGTGGCCGCTTGTCCACAGCCACGTGGAGGCGGAGCCCAGCAGGAGCACGCCTCCTCTGAGAGCCTGATGGAGTGCATTCTGGAGAGCTTCGCCTTCCTCAACGCCAACCTCGCTGCTGACCAGCTGTCCCTGTTTGGGGGTTCCCAGGGCCCCTGGTAAGCGTACCCCACCCCCTCCCCTCAGTCTCCCAGCCCACCCCCAATGCTCTTGGCCCCTGCTTCTGTCCCAAGGCAGCCACGGGTCCTCTGTAGCTACCAAGGGAATGACCACAGCCTGCCCTGCCCTGAGCTCTGGGCTCTGGCTCCAAAGAGTAGGATGGAACTTTACAATACTGTCGGAAAATGACAGAGTTCACAGCAGAGCCTCCTGGACCCTGACCCTACCTATGCACCACAGTAACCTAAGCCCTGGGGTTCCAATTCCTCAGGGACCAGGTCCGGCTCAGCTGCGATACCAGCTACCACACTGGCCTGAGGGCCTCTCCTGCCCCCATCTCCGGGCTGCTCTGCTATTGCCCTTCCTGAATCGCTGATGCTAGCTGGGCCTTGGGTTTGTTCTCTACCTAGCAATCACTGACCCCTTATGCCTGAGTGTGGACTGTCTGTCCCACTATACAGATGTGTAAACTGAGCCACAGAGCTGGAATTAGTTTGAACCTCAGGCTTCTGAGTCCGGGTCAGGTCCCAACTAGCCCAGTTCTCAGGCTCCACCTCACCAGCACCCACCTGTTTTGCTGCCCTCTCTTGCTCCTTTCTTTTGTTCTTGGGTTTCTCCCGTTTCACCCAAGCTCTGGGGGAGCTGGGTCAGCCTCCCCAATCCCAAGCTCTCCAGGGAGAGAAGGTTTCTTTCCCCTTGCAGGGAGCTGAGCAGCTAACTGCAATGGTTTCTTCTCCATCCAACTCAGCAAAGACAGGACGACGCCCCCACCGCTATCACTGAAAGAGCCACCCAGGGAGCTCACAGCTGGTGCCCCAGAGCTGGATGTGTTACTCACGGTCCACCTCCAAGTCTGCAAGGCCCTGCTGCAGGTGGCGAGAGCTGGGCTGGGTGGCGTCCTCTTAGGCTGGGCCTGCCGGGCAGCGGGAGCACGGAGGAGGGAGGACCTCACACCTGTGAAGGTGCAGGCCAGAATCTGAGTCACTGCATGGCTCTTATTCAAGCCCTGACCCGAGGGCTATGGCTGGGACCATCACTTATAGACGTTAGCACCCAATCCAAACTGGCTCAGCCAGAAGGAAAACGTATCAGCTTTGTACTAAAAGCCCCAGAAGTGGGCTCCGGGCCCAGCTGTATCCAGAGGTTCAAATGCCATCATGACCGGGTCCCTCCCTGGGTCTGCTGTGCTCTGCAATGCAGGTTGGCTGTGCTCGCAGGGAAGCTGCTCCCTTTGGTGGCCAATGCTCACTGTTCCTTCTTAGCTCAGCTTGGTGCCAGGGGTCTCGGGATGGCAATGAGGGAGCTACCACTGCGATGGAAGGGTCGGGCACAGGTGCTGACGTCCCAGCCCGATGGCTGGTCTCAGAGGCCACCTCTGGGCTAACCTGGAACATCGCGGCTGTTTCCAGAAACTGGCCTCGCCTAATTTGTCCAGGATGGTCGAGGACAGCCTTGTGGCAGAGGCCGCACAGCAAAAGCAGATTCTGGAGCTGCTCTCAGACCTAGATTTTGAGAAGGCCAGCAGGGCGACATCCATCGAAGAGAGTAAGTAACTGCCAGCCACCGCTTGTGCTTGGCGGGGACAGGGGCACCTCCCCCCACGGCCAGAGTTGCTGGCAGCTCCAGCTGGGTTGGGGTGGATCAGAGACTGCAGGGGGCGGCGTGTGACGGCCTCGGCCTTAGCAGTGCCCTCTTGTCAGCTGTGTGACCCTGGGATTCGTCTCTCTCTCAGCCTCAGTGTCCTCTGCATCCCAAGTGGCCACTGCCTAGGGTTCAGTGTGTGCTGGGCCCTGTTCAGGGTACACAGCTGGCCCTCAAATGCACAGCATCCGTGACCCCACTTCTGCCTCCCACCCCCACAGGATCCCTCTCAAAAGGCTCCTTCCTTGCCCATGAGGGGCTGGTGACAGCTGTCGGGGGGGGGGATCCTGGGGTGTCCCGCAGGCTGTGTCCTGGGTGAGATGCTTGGAGCCTGAGCTCCTCGCTCTGTGCCTCGTGGTCGCATTGGGAAGGGACACACCCCACCTCCGCGACCTCTCGGGTCCCAGGAGGGGACCCTCTGCCCCACCCCCACCCCCCTCTGCTCTGCTTTCTGAGCCCGGGCTTCTAGTCCTCCCGCAGGCCTCTCGGAGGAAGGGCTGCCTGAAGCTGTGGCAGGGGTGCACGGACCCCGGAGGCGTTCTGTCCTGCCCTGCCACACGGCTCCTGAGCCAGCTCAAGAAAACCTTCCTGCACAGAGTCCGCGGGAAATATCCGGGACAGCTGGAAATAGGTAGCTCCCCCCGTCCCATCCCACAAGAAGGGCTGTGCTGAGCCTCAGAGTGGCTGCATCACAGTGGGCCTCACTGTGATGTTTCCCCTCATGACGCCTCCCTTTGGCCAGTGTGCCGCAGGCTACTGGAGCAGGTGGTCACCTGCAGTGGGCTGCTCCCTGCAGCCACACTCCCTGAAGAACAGACCGTCACCTGGTTCCAGTTTCACCGCTACCTGCAGAGACAGAGCGTCTGGGACCTGGAGAGGCACTTCTCACAGCTCACCAAGGAAGGTGGGACGGAGCTGGCAGCACAGGGTCCGGCTCACGAGCGTCCTTGGGCCCCACTCCTGCAAGCAGGCAGTCCGAGGTTACCCTCAGCCTCTGCCTCTTTCCCTCCGGCTGCTGTTTTAAGGACCCAGATTTGATGGAATTCCACATTCAGCTGACAGAGGGGAATGAACTCCAAGGGGGCTGGCTTTAAAATGTTAGGACTAGTACAAAAAGCACACCTGAAATCCCGAGCACTCGGGAGGCTGAGGCAGGAGGACTGTGGATTGTAAATTCAAGGCCAGCCTGGGTAACTTAGTGGGTTGTGGGGGGCACAGTCAGAGTTGGGTAGGAGGCGATGCTTGGCTGGCCAGAGTCCCTGGAAGTTTGGGCTGCAGCTTTATACATTTTCAGGCTGTATCTGAGCCCTTGCTAGGAAGCCTCCCTGATTCTGGGGGTCCCTTCTGCGACCCATCAAGACAGAGCCCTGATGACCGCCCCTGCCTGTCCACGCGGCTGCTTCTCTGCAGACAGTGGCAGCGGTGCCGGGGCGCTGGGTCACTTCTTCCCTCTCTTCCAGTCACGCTCATTGAGGAGCTGCACTGCGCCGGGCAGGTCAAGGCCGTCAGGAAGCTGCGGGGGAAGCGACTGGGCCAGCTCCAACCCCTGCCACAGACCCTGCAGGCCTGGGCGCTTCTGCAGCTGGATGGGGCCTCAAGGGTGTGCAGGGTGGCCAGCTCACGCCTGGCCAGCGCAGCAAAAAACCGAAGCTTCCGGGAAAAGGTACAGTGCACAGGGCAGAGGCAGCCCCTGGCACAGGGGGCAGTGTGGGGAGGTGGCATGCTTCACGGACAAATGCAAAGTGAGTGACTGTGGCCACGACCACTGAGGCAAATCTGGGGTCAGGGATGCTTTAAGGGGGTCATGCAGGACCTGTGCCTGGGGCTGCCAGGCGACCTGAGAAGCACACATGACCACAACTGCACACCCACAGCACTTGGCCCTGCACTCCAGTTTCTCCTGTGATACATCAGGTTTGCTGCTGAGGTGTCGCTGGCATGCTGTTTTTTTTAGTGTTGCGATGGTCACCCTCCTGGTGGCAGCTGTTAGTGGCTTACTTTGTCCAATTCATTTGCAAACCAAGAGCTTGGCCCTCCCTGCTTTCTGGTGACTGTTGTCCTTCTCAGGCAACAGCCCCCAGGAGGGAGGGTAGGGACAGGGACAGAGGGGTCATACTTGTGCCTTGGTCTCAGTTCTGGACAGGAGAGGAAATCACCAGCAACACTGCTGACACCTTGGAGCACATTTATCTTGTGACAATGTTTAACCACTTGGAGACTTTTGAACACACACAAAATGAGACAGAATGGCATAGGAATCACATGCCCCAGCCATCCAACGCCACCCACCCACCCATCCCCTGACCCATCCCATGATATTTTGAAGCACTTAGATACCCCATTCAACTTGTAAATAGTCAATCATGTGCATGAGTCAAAAAGTGAGAGTTCATTTTAAAAATCCTTGGTTACAATTTCATTATCACATCTAAAAAATTAACCATTAACTCCTTAGTATCGTGTATCTAACGGTCACATTTCCAACTTTCATATATCATAGCAATTTTTTTTTTGTTTGCTGAACCGGATAGCATAGGTGCATATAGTGATTGGCCGATGTCTTTTAAATGTCATTTAATCTGAAGATTCTGTCTTCCCTTGCAATCCATTTGTGGGGGAGACTGCATTGCCCTCTATAACCCTGACTCCGCTGACTGCCTGCTAGAGTATAACACATTTCTCTGTCTTCTATGGTTCCTGAAAGTTAGCAGCTGGTTTTATAGGCGGGCGCACCTCCCCCTGCTCTTAACCGATTCCTGCCGTCAGCTGCGAAACAAGCTCCGCTTTACTCTCTGCTGTGTCTTTGGGTCCAAAGAAGCGGGGACTTAGCTGTGGCTGAAGGTGGGGTTGGAGCTGGGCCTGGGAAAAGGAGACGAGGGGCAGAGACTTCCTGGCTCCCGGCCAGGGCCCGCAGGGAAGACTCCCTGCGTCCAATTCTCTTGTTCTGTGTTGCATGTGTGACTTCTGATGGAGCATTTTATAGGGCAGCAATTCGGGAAGCCTCCCTGAGACATTAACAGACAGAAAGAGCTTTCTCTGTTAGTTCCTCCGGCCCGGGTCTGCTCTGGGGCTACGTGAAACCCCAGGGGACACATGCACCAAGCACCCCCCACCCCGGGGGCTGCAGCTCTGTCCCTAGCCGGTTTAGACATGAGAAGAGCTTCCTTCCCGTCAGCCGGCCGGCCCTGCCCTCCCGGCGCGGCCTTCACTGCGGCCCTTCCTCCCAGGCCCTGCTCTTCTACACCGACGCCCTGACCGCCAGCGATGCCAGACTCCAGCAGGCCGCCTGCCTGGCGCTCCGGCAGCTCCAGGTGAGCCGAGCGCATCCTCAAGGTGGCTGCTGGGCACCTGCTTGTGGTTAGTGCTAAAGAGCTACAGACCAGGATGATTTCACTGAGACCAAAAGTGGGGGGATGATGGCTAACAAGGGATGCGGCAGTGGTCAGCCGCCCAGCAGACTCTGACTCTGACAGCAGAGGCCCCCTGGTACCAATGGGGCATCTCCTTGACTCAGGATGGGGGAGTACAGGTGGCGGCCCCAGGGACTCACTTCTGAGCTCTTGGGCTATGTGCTTTACAATCTCCACATACTCCAAGTATACCAAACTCACTGGGAAGGAAAAGAATACAAAATAGAGAAATGTGTGCCGTTCATCATTCTAGCCCTTAGCAGAAACCATGTTGATATGTTGACGTGTTTCTCTTTGTGGGAGCACGTGAACATTTAAAATTGGTGGTCATATGATACACAGTTTAAAGCCAGGTGTGGTGGACCAAACATGCTTGTAATCCCAGCATTCTAGGAAGCTAAGGCAGGAAGATCCCAAGTAGAAGCGTCGCCTGGGTAATATAGTGACTTAGTAAGACCCTTTGCAAAAGGAGGGTAGGTGAGGAGCTAGGGATGTAGCTCAGTATGAAGTTTCAATCCCTAGTACTGCACATACACAAGCATGTGCACACACACAGAATTTAGAAAGTGAAAATAAGAACCTTTTGTGTTGCCTGGCAAGCATGAGGTCCTGCGTTCAATTCTCGGTACCAAGGAAAAAAGCAAACAGGAGCACTTTAGAATTTTCTGAGGTTAAGCTACTTATCCACTCAGAAAATAAGGGTTTTGTTTTTGGTTTTTGGTACTGGGGACCAAACTCATGACCTCGTGCTTGCCAGGAAGGCACTTATACTGCTGAGCTAAATCTCTGACCCAGAAAATGCAGTTTTTATCCAACCTAAGAATCATAATGTTACTGTACATTTTTGTGCATAAAGTTTTTTGGGGGGAGGGATACCAGGAGTTGAACTCAGGACCTCATGCTTGCCAGGCAGGCACTATGCCACTGAGCTATATGCCCCCATTCTTGTGTACTGTTTTTTTTTAAAAAAAAAAAAAACATACGGGTTCTAGACTTTTTCCCTAGGTGGGACTCCCCAGGTGTCTGTCCAGGGCCACAAAACATGAGCAGCACTCCAGCAGAAGCCCACTTGTCCATCTGGCATTCTCGTTTTAAGACACCACCCCACCCTTGCTCATGAGAAGTTCAATACAAGGGAAACTGCCTCGGCAGGGGCACTGCTTCAGATCAGATGGAGGCCCAGCAGAGGGCGCTGCGGTACCCCCCAGGAGGCGCTGGGCCTGCCCCTGGCCCGGGGTTCTCAGCTTAGCTGCCCTGGATGGGGGGTGGGTAGGTGAGCAGCCAGGAGGAAGCAGCAAGGTCCAGCAGGCAGCAGGTCTCATTTTCAGTTTGGGTCTTTCAGAGGAGGGTGTCCATAAAGATGGTCTTGCGCACTAGTAGGTGTTGGGGCTGAGGACGCATCGCCAGAGATGCTTCTCGGGGCCTGTGGCCACAGAAGCCTGGCGGGCTCTGAAGCCTGGCGGGCTCTGAGATGTCAGCGCTGGTTCTGCCTCCTGTTTCTTTTTTTCCTTCCTGTCCCTCCCTCTTTCTTTTGCTGTGTCGGGGCCTGTTACACGGTAGGCAAGTGTACCACTGAGCATGCTCCAAACCCACTACTTGTTACCTAAAATGTCCCCTACTGAAGCCTCATTTTCCTAACCTCAAGCAGGGCGTTGAAAGCATTGACCAGATCGCCAGCCTGTGCCAGTCTGACCTGGAGGCCGTGCGGACAGCGGCCCGGGAAGCCACTCTGTCCTTTGGTAAAGTACAGCATTGCGGTCACATATAGGGCAGTGGTGTTCCTGGGGCTCAGTGGAGGCCACTCACGGCTCTCAGGCCGCAGAGCACTGTCCCCTCTACACCTAGCCAGCTCCCTACCGGGGCAGACCCGCTGCACAGCAGGCGGCCAGTGCTTCCTGTCTTTTTTAACTTCAGTGAAGGTGATCGGTGTACATACACCAGAGGCAAGGCAGGGCTGGGAGCTGGCAGACTTCACCGCAGGCAGACTGTGTCACTGGTGTTGGGGAGGCTCAGGCCACAAGAGTCACCCAAGATTCCTACCGCTGCCCCTTGTACGGGACCCCGGAACTTCATGTCTAAGTACAGGTCACCTTGGCCTGGCAGTGTAGGACACGGAGGTGGGAGTCAGTCTCCTGACACAGCGATCACTTTTCTATTTCAGGAGAAAAAGGACGTTTAGCTTTTGAGAAGATGGACAAACTTCATGCAGAACAAAGGGAAGACTTCAGCCCGGAGGCAGACATTGAAATCACAATATTCTAAAAAGCCTCGGTGGATGAGCCCAGATCTGGTGTGCAGAATTTCTTGCTGCTGCCCGGTCCCTGCGCAGCAGCAAGGTTTGTGTGGGGCATGCTGGGGACTCCCCCAGTATGAGCCGGTCTGAGCCTGGGGCTCAGAGTACCCACAAAGCCCTGCACACAAGCAGCACTGCAGGGAAGCAGAGCAAGGGCACATGCCGCACTCCCCGGGCTGCAGCCCCCCACCGAGCATGCGGCTCCACCTTCAGGAATCTATTGGAGCCACTTGAGCATGCAGAGCTGGCAGAGCCGGCCAGCCACATACCAAAGGGCTGAGGCCCGGCACAGCCGGGACTGAGGAGTACGCATGCGCGGGTTTCGCGGCGCGTTGGTCGCTCTGCTCCTGGGTCCCTAAGTCCTGGCGCTGCGGAGGGCAGCTGGGCCACCTGGCGGGCTGTGCCAGCGACAGACTGCTGTGGTGTGAGTCATTTCAACAGCAGCTCTGCCACCCTGGCGAGCTGGAGAAAGTGGGAGACTCAAAGCCAGGGTTTCTCCCAGCCCCCCTCAACCTGAGCTGCAGCCCAAACGCCAGGAGCACGCGGCAGCAGCTCCAGCAGGGCCTTATTTTCACCACGTTCAACAGCACAGAGCAAAGATGACAAGACCCTGGGCCAGGACCCTGCGGCGTCAGGGGTTAAGCCGTTCGCTCTGGCCATACAAATCAAAATGAAACCCAACTTCTCAAACAAACCAACTGATGGCCAATTAAAGGAACTGTTTCAGAAGCCAGGGCTGGCGTGAAGAAAGATTCCACTGAAGAGTGTGTTGCTTTAGAGAAAGAAAATTGGTTTCCTATTTAAGTGTATTTAAAAAAAACCGTCCTGTGTCCTGGGATGCCTCTGTGTTAGCAACGCAGAGCGAACCAGGGATTTGAGCATTGCTGTCAACGATTGGAAAACAGTTTCACTGAAGCTTCCTGTATATAGTTTGTGCACTTTAGGTTTAATTTAGTATTTATTTGCCTTGTTTATATGTTCTGATTTCTGAAGTTTCAATTAAAGAGCTACTTTAATGAGAAAAGGAGATTATGGCTCTTCCTCAGCCAACTTACCAGGGCATCAGCCCTGCGTCCTGGGGCCCCATCCCTACAGCGCAGCTGTGTGACATGTGAGGACGAGGGAAGGGGGCCTCAGACGCTGGGGGCATCCACACTCTGGTGCGTGGCCCGTTGCACCCCATGCACTTCTAGCCCCAAGTCATAAGTTTCGATCTTTATTCCACACAGGCATCCTGCTTGTCCATTTTCCCACCTGAACCTGGGCCCCCCCCGACTGAGGTCACAGCACCTCAGCCCTGCAGGGGCCACAGCCCAGCACTTTGGAGGATGTAAGGGACTCCTCGGGCTATTTTTACAATATCGTGCAGGCCTGCAATTACTTCAGAAGGAGAAGCCACAACATCCCTTTAGGGAGATTTATTATTTTTGTCCACAAAACGAAGACTATGCTGATGTCCTACCACGTTTTCTCAGTCAGTCCTCTGTCGGGAGTGACTTTGCCACCACACTGACATGAGGGACCACTGTGTTGACAGGCAACTGGCTAAGTGGTGGGGAGGTTAGTACGGTGACTTGTGAAGTCCTGTGAAGGTGGCCAAGTGCCCTGCACTGTCCACGGGCAAGATTTTGAAGGCAATGGGCAGAGGCCTGGGGCGCTGAGCTTGCAACACTCGAGCTCTCCCGAGCCCAGGAGAATGCAGACCGCTGCACCAGCACCATCTGCTTCACGGCAGCAGGGCTGGAAAGCAGCAGTTGTCCACCCTGGTTCGGGTCCGTTAAGCAAAGAAATGGGAAGCACCCCAAAGCCATGTTCTTTTAAAAAAAAAAAAGGTTTTATTGTTGCAACTAAAATGCAAACCCATTATTTATATGGCAAGTTGGAAAACTGTACAGTGTGACAGTTCTGTGAGGTCACAGAAGACCCTGAGACACGCGCCCCCCCCTCATGCAGCCACGTGTACACGTACACCTGAAAAGGTGTTATGCTGAACACCTCACTTCTTTTGTTTTTATTTTTGTAAAAATGGTTTCTTCCATGGCCATTGTAAAAACTCAATGGCAGGATGAGTAAATATTGGCTTAAGGCATATAGCAGAGCAGCTCGCTACCTCTCTAACAGATGCATAACAAGATGTCTCCGGGGACAGGAGGCTGAACCAGGACAGCCCCTGGAAAGGCTTCTGTATGTACACACCCAGACGACTACGCACAGATACAGGACTTAGGGAAACAAGCCCAGCGCAAAGATGCTCGCAGCCTGGCACCTGGCCTCTTCCGCGCCTCACCAAGGCTCCCTCGAGTGTTCTCGCCACAGAATCGTCGCTCTGTACTGGCTTCTCCCACGTGAAAGGCAAAATGTGAAAATGCTGGCAAGAGAGCAGCTTGGGAGCTACAGCTGCCTGTTTGTTTCTTGTTAAAAAAGCCACCGAATGTGGAGATCTTAAGTTCCTCTTGAGGAAGAGTCGTGAGCACCATCAGTCCCCATGGGGCTCAAGGGCTGGCAGACAGCGCTAGGCAGGGCAGCTAGGGCAGAGACGGTGCAGGCTGACTCCGAGGACTGTGGCCTGGGCTGTTCCAAGGACGCTGGTTCCCACGACTGCCTTCTCCCCCGCCACGCTCCACTCCGCTCCAGGGGAGCACTGATCGGGGACAGAGGAGGCTGACCCCAGAGGTCCAGAGCGTGAGGCGCAGCTGTGGCTGTCCGCCCCTTGGAATGTCTCAGTTACAGCAGACCTGGCTGGGCCAGGGCAGGCCGGGCCTTGCCAGGAAGTGACCGGAGTGTCAGGCTGGGAATCGGGCCATTATCTGCTGCTGGAAAACATCGCCCTCGTGCTGAACGGTGATTACTTCAGCAACAGCCTTAGGAACCACAGCCATGGGATGGTCAGACCATGTGGAGGTGGACCAGATGCGGACACGGGCACATTCGTGAGCAGGAATCTAAGTTTCTCATTTCAAGCACATGGTATTTCATGGGGACACAGAAGACCTTACATGCATTCTACTACACACAGCGAAAGCAGTGATCAAGAACAAGGTTCTAGCAGATAATGGGGGAGGAGAAGACCAGGGACAAAGTCCTCTCACATCGCGTATCTTATTAAATACCCAAGTGTTCATTATATATTAGAGCAGTGTTCTATCTTCTCATGGTACCCACAACATCACTAGTAACAGCTGCTTACAGCGGCCTCCTTCCCAGCGCGGGGCTGACGCAGCAGGCTCACGGCAGTCTTGCATTCCCAGTACTACCTGAGGATTTATTATTGTACTTTTTGATAAAGCCCCTGATGCAGGCTGACATCAAAAAATTTTAATACATTATTGGTTTAAGAAAATGCTAGTGCAGTATGGATGCCTTTGGGGAAAAAAATTAAAAATAAATAAAGAGTGGAGAGACTTCGTCCACGTAGGCAACGTGGAGCCCTCTGGGGAGGATGGTGGCGTGTGGCCCGCCTGGGACGTGTGAGGCCACGCCGAGAGGGAGTGCTTGGCTGGGGAGAGCCCTGAGACTGGCGAGGGCCACTGCCCGCTGCACCACCAGCATGGTCCTCTCTTTTGCTCTTTCTGAAAAAAGGTCGTGGATTCGAGATTCATAGGAGGGAAAGGGGGGAGCAAAAGCCAAAGGAGAAGGGGTGAGACACACGGCCCAGGGGCAGTCTGAGCGCAGAGCAAGCGTCCTTCCGGGGCGCGGCTCAGCTCGGCTCGGCTCGGCTCGGCTCTCTACACCGTCCTGTCCGGCGGCCCTTACCTACCGCGGCTGCCTGCTGGCGGGAGCAGGGTGGACAGAGGGTGGAGGTGGATGGAGGAGGGTCAGGTTATGTGTTGCTGTTGAGCAGGAACTGAAATGAAACCAAACATTTCAGATGAGCCCAGATCACGCGGCAGAGCTGCCTGACTCATGCATGACCCCAGCCACACCAGCCTCGAAGGGAGCCCCAGCCAAGGGGATCTGGGTGTTCTTCCGATAACCTCCTCCCCCAAAAATCACCCCTAAGGAAAAAGTGTTTGCATTCTGCTACACCATCAGACATACTCAAAGACGGCCACCTGGAAAGGGGTAAAATATTTCAATGGATGAAAAAAAGGTCCTGCAAGACAATTTCCATGGCTTCTAAGGCTACCCCATCCCTCCCCTACCTGTAACACCAGCACAGTTCTAAAGTGTGGATTTTTATCAAAATGGCACTTATTCTCTAAATGAAGTGGAAACCACAGGGTGCAATGCCAGCAGCCAGCCTGGGGGTGACCCTAACCCTTAGCAGGGGCCTGCAAGAATGGGGTGATGAGGGCCAGCGCATGAGCAACATGACTGTCACCAGGAGGGAGCAGTGGGGAAATGAGCAGGGGCACCCTGAGCAAAGCAGGCTTTGTTTTCTAGAGATGCCTTGAGATGTTCTCTTCTCAGAACAGGAAAGCTCGCAGGCACTGTCGGGCTCAGGCTGCGAGGGGCGGAGGGGGCGCCTGCGCCACGGCGTCCTAACCCTCTTCTCCAAGGAAGTTTACATTCGTAAAAGTTTGGGGTTCTTCCCCTGGGAAATCAAATATAAATTGTGTATCTCATTACACCATCTAGTAAGGATACAAGGAAGTTTCATAAGTGCCTAGTTTTCTTTTTTCCAGAAATAACAAAAAGCTGCTTTTTATAAAGGTTAAAAACAACAATGTGTTGTAATTCTATTTTTTCAAAAACAAATGAACAAAAGGAAGGAAGGAAGGAAGGAAGGAAGGAAGGAAGGAAGGAAGGAAGGAAGGAAGCCATAGAGAGAGAAAGAGGAGTTGGGATAGAAAAGAGAGGGCAGGAAGGAAGGAGAAAGAGAAAGAGAGAGAGACGCATATTTGGCATTTTCTCTACTTACTCCTGAATAGGTTAAGGCCCTGAGATTAGACTTATATTCTTGGGACCACAGGGCTCCTGAAAACCCCAATGCAGCAATCCTTGCTTCTCTCTTTAGCCCTTGCACAGTTGCAGACTTTAGACACCATGCTCCGCTCCTTCTGAGACTGGCTCAGACGCTCCACAGAGCTGCATCCTACCCCGGAGCGGCCAGTGCTTGCTGCGCTGTCCACGCCCCGCCAGCGCCCGTGGTCAGTGGAAACATACCCTGTAGCAGAGGTACGCGCCGGCCGTGAGCACCGTGGCCATGCACACGTGCACCAGCAAGGGCTTCCAGGGCAGGGGCGTTCGCTCCTGCTCCTCCTCCTTGGGTGGCGACGGCTCCCCCTTGTCAGGGCAGGTGGCCTGGGTATTGCGCAGACCTCCACCGGCCACCCGACTTCTCATTTCAGTGTCTCGGCTCCTGCTGGGGAGAGGGGACAGACAGGTTACTCGCCTTGGGAAAACAGATGGGAAGGCACTATTATTATGGAGCAGTTCTACGTAGGAAGGTGATGGTGACACTGACCAGTGCCAGCCAGTCAGAGGACCAGGCCGGAACAGACACTGGCGTCGACCTGAGGCTCGCCTGATAGCCCAGTGCCTTGGTCCTGCCGGCAGCTGCAGGCCAGGGCGGGGTGCAGGGGTGCCTGGGTAATCAGTCTCTGTAAAGCTTGGTTCAGTGGGGGACCCTCGGAAGTGCACTCACTGCACCCAGATCTCCTCTCCAGCAGCAGCGTACCCAGGCAGGGCACTGCCTCCTCATCCCCAAACGCCCCTGGCCCCAGCTCTCTAATTGTTACCACTGCCAAGGACGCTGCAGCGAGACATCTGCCTTCCGTGTCTGTGTGCCCGTCTGAGTGAGCTGCATGCTCACTCAGAATGGGAACCATTCCTGGGTCAAAGCGCACACCCTAAACCTTCCCTCCAGCAGGGTGCACCCAGGCCCCCTGCCAGTCATTCTTCCAGCTTTCGTGCAGCGCCTCTTCCTCTAGGTAGTCTTCTCTGACCGCCTCAGCACCCACCACAAAATCCCGCAGCCTGCTGCATTCCTGCAGGAAGATCTACGACAGACAGGGTGCATGTTCTCATTTTATCTCAGTGCTCTGCATCAGCAGGCGCTCAGTGGGGTTTATGTCAACATAAGGAAGCAGAATGCAATGAATTTAATTGCAATGCACAGAAGGGTTAAGTTCCCCAAAGTCTCTCCTGGGGCCTGAAGCTACGTGGTCAGCTGGACATCACATTTCAGGACACGCTGGAAGCCCAGGATGGGCACGGTCACCACTGTTAGCACTACTTAGATATGCTGAGCCCAATTCCAGAGAGTACCACAAGGTGGAGCTAGAGCGCTACGGAAGCTGGTGGCCTCCTAGGGCTGCCCAGGACAGGACAGGACAGGACAGGGCAGGACAGGGCAAAAGAGTATCCTCTAAACTCAAGAGGGGCAGCTCTCCAAGGTGGCTGCATTTCCCGCAGACATGAACGCATGGCTTGCAGAGAGGAAGGCATGAATTTCTAGAGCAGGTCACTTCCCCTCACCCCAACCATTACCTGTCCACGCTGTTGGGGACACTTAAGAGGGTTCTGGTTTCTTCTCTGACGGGGCCATCTTTACCCTCTTCATTCTCATCCTTTACCCACTGGTGGTTTGGGAAGAAGTCCTTGCATTTGCCATTGTGTGGCTCCAGGACTCGTTTGGGCGGCCGGGGAGGAGGGGGCACGTGCTCGGGTAGGGGCTCCAGGTCCTCGTGGGAAAGCTCCTTCCACTGATCCTTAAAGAGCAGAGGGGGAGCCATCAGCATGCACTTCCGGCTCACAGACAGGAAAGCCACACTCCGTAAGTGAACACAGGTGCCGCGTGGCAAGGGGGTCTCACTTCTGTCCCTGCCCCACACTTGGAGGGGGAAATCTTTGAAAATCAGGTCTGTGTCCTGTCAGTGCCCACTGGGTGAGCACTTCAAAGCAAAATCTGGGACCTAGTGAACATCAGACAACTTTTCAGCTATTTTAAGTAAAAAGGACAGCAATTTCCTCTGCCACCTGACAGCATGGGGACGCTCAGAGCTGACAGCCCTCTTCAAACCCAGAGCCAGGTTGTGGGCCATGGCTCCAAGGCAGAGCGCCTGCCCAGCACGCAGAGGTCTGGATTTGCTCCCAGCACCGCAAAATGAACAGGAAAAACAAAAAGACAAAACTGCAATGGCCTGTACTTGGATCTGGCCGAAGCCAAGCTGACCTGCACGGAAGAGTCTCCCATGATGAATTTGGCACCTTCGATCACAGCTAGGTAGGAGAAGCGCAGCTGGTCGGCTGTCTGAATCAGCCCCATCCGGAATTTCCTCATCTCTAGCAACACTTTCTTGATGTCCACAGACGAAGGGTCTTTCCTTTTGTCCATCTGAAAGTCAGACAGGAGGCAAAACTCAGCCAGTGCCAACTCCCCAGTGCAAGGAGATTCCCACAGTCAGGGCCACAAGTCCAGTTTTCTAACTAGGAAAATCACAGAGGGGCAGGCAGAGAATTCCAAGAAATGTGGTGAAATTAGGGCCTTAGGGTACAGGGTTGAAAGAATTTAGAAGAGAGAAAGACGCTGGCTACCTGGATTCCACTTTAAAACTGGCAGCAGCCAATGAAAGGAGCTATTTAAGGCAAAGCTACTTTACTGCGGAGAAGCTGCTAGAAAGTAAAGGTCGAAGCACAGCACGGTGACACACACGGTAACCCCAGGGCTCTGGGAAGCTTAGAAAGCAGGAAGTATTTCCAGTCTGGGCAACTAGTAATTTTGTGAGACTGTCTCAAAATAAAAAAATTTAAAAACTAAAAAGGGGCTAAGAACATAGCTCAGCACAAGGGCCCCGGGTCCAGGCCCCGCACTGACGGGAAAAGCAAAGGGCAGAACTACTGCTGCCCAAGGAATGCACGTGTGGGTCAGCGGGGCAGGATGGGCCCAAACGCGTCTTCTTCTCTCCCGAGAGCCTACGAGGGCCTCCTCACCAGCAAGAGGCAGGTGTCGGCCAGACAGAAGGTTCCCGACCTGCCGATGCCGGCGCTGCAGTGCACCACGACGGGGCCGTGCTCTGGGTTCAGAGACCCTGACTCACGAACTTTGAAAAGAAAGTTCAGAAACGAGGCTGGTGATTCAGGGACTCCAAAGTCAGGCCATGTGGTATAGTGGAAATGTAAGATCTCTCGAGTTTCTTGAGTCTGAAAGAGAAAAACGCTCATGATGATAAGAGAATCACTGGGACAGAAATCACCAAATTCTGAGTGTGTCCCCTAACTGTGTTTGCTTGGTCCAGCAACGACCTCTGGTGCTCCCTCTGTCTGACTGCTGTTCCCCCAGCGAGCACTCTTCCGGGCTTTAGCTGGAGTCACAGCAAATGCTAACTGGTGCTGCCAGAACCCGCAGGCATGCTGCGCCACGCTTGCTGAGACTCCTCCGAGGGGCCCAGGCAGGACTGTGGCTCTAGGGCTATGCAGCCAGGGTGAGCAGAAAGTGCTGGGGACTCCTGGCCCTCTCTGTGCTCCCAGCAGTCTGCACCGGGTTCTATATCTCACTGCAACGGGCAACTAAGCACAGGAGCCACGAGGGCTGGAGAGCAGGATGCAAACATCGTTCAGCATCAGCTCCTGGGCTTCGGCACTGCCCAGCAAGCCCGCTGCGTGGACCTGCTCCTCCTTCCCTCCCAGCTTTCCTGGACGGCTCCCCATGCCACACCGTGCTACCGCACCCACGGCACCTGGGACCCCTGTCCGAATGAGCCTCTTGGACCCCCTGCAAAGCCTCAGTGACATAAGAAGAGGTGGAGACACCAAAGTGGTGATGTCCCGAGTCACAAGCCTGACAGTCCCAAGCGGCAGGCCAGGATTCAAACACGGCCAATTTGGGTCCGGGAGCTGGTGGTTGGCCATCAGGTTCACTAGTGTCCCCTGGGGCTGCTCTGAGCCCCTTCGACTGAGCCCAGGACTCCTCAGTCATAGTCCTAGTGAATTACTCTGAATGCTCACGGCCAGGGCCTTCCACGGCAAGACTGCTTAGCATGGTGCCTGCCGCCGTCCAAGACCATCTTTCATTGACCGCAAGCAGCTGTGTTACAGATTCTTCCAACAGCAAACAGCTCCAAGACCTGGCCTGAAACACCTCCACTGGACAGCAAGGTGCAGTGAGCCCAGGGCACCTTCCTTGCCTCAGTCTGAGGGACGGTGGATGGAGCAAAGGCAGCATACTCTGCTGGCACTTAACTTGCAGGCCACCAAGGCCACCGTGCCAGTCCTTTCCTCCACAGTCGCATGGGCAAGGACAGAGCCTTTTCACTTGAGAAACTGCTGCTTCCCAGGTGCCCTGCTCACTTGAACAAGCTCTATTCACCACGGTGCCAAAACCACCTACACCCAGGGTGCGAGGAACATCACCCAAGAGAAGGGGCCACCCAGCAGCACCCCGGGTGACACACTTACCATAGGGTTTTCCAGTTCTAGCTGTCGTACTGTGTAATAAGACTTGATGTCTTCTGAGATCAATGTTAATTTCAAATTTGTGTCATCAAAGACCATCTCTTTTTTTTCTTTTTGTGGCCAGTACTGTGCACATTTTACCTAAGGGAGGAAATAATGCTGGGTTATCGTAAGCCATTGTTTTCTTAAGATAGGAGGCTCGCTGCACATCCATGAGGTTCTCTGCATGTGGAGGACACGGTCAGCACCGTGGGCGGCCGCTCAGGAGAAGGGAGGGTGGGGCAGAAGCTGAGCAGGCTGCTGTCACTTCCTGGCTGGCAGCCCCGGGCTGTCTCCCAGCAGCGGGGTGTCACGGGACTCTAGCTCACCCACTACGGGAGCACCAGACTGCTTCTCTATGGAGCCATTTCAGCCATTAGCCAGACCAGACCGAGCTGCCAGCATAGCACCGGATACCTCACTCTGGGAGAAACCAGGGGCAGTGAAAACAGGGCTGAGGGGACCATTGGTGCCACACTTCTGAAGGGCGGAATCGGATGCAAAGTCATTCAGGGTCTCCTGGAAAGGGCTGGGGCTCGGCCTTTCATTTTGACTTGGTTTAATTCATAAAAATAACTCTGATGCTCTCCCTTGATAATTTCAGAAACTACTTAATGGTCTTAATTTAAATGCAGATCACTAAGGCTTACTTTAAAATAAGCACCCTCATCTCTTTAAAAAAAAATCTAACCCACAAAGTCTTTTGCTTTCATTGAATGTCTAAGAGAGGAATTGGACTCACATTTAGTGGCACTTTTGCATTTTGCTACCCAGACATTTCTACTTGTGATGACTCTGCTGGACAAACACAGGAGGCAGCCAGGGCCATGCAGCCAGCCGGGCTCCCAGCACAGCCGGTCACGGGCCTCAGGAGGCTCACTTCACCCAGAAATGTCAGCAAGTGTGCCTGGGAGACGGCTCTCTGTAAGTGACACTTGTAACTGACACATGCTGACCCACCAGGACAGAGGGCAATGCGGGTGAAGGGAGCTGCTTCGTGGCCAGGCCAGCAGTGACGAGGTGGACAATGGGAAGTGGTCAGGGGAAACGCTGTGGCCGTGCCCCGGGAACTCAGAGGAGGGGGATGTTTTGATGTGGCCCAAGTTGTAAGAAATAGAGGGCAGAGGGACCAGCGAGGAGCAGGCGGCTGGAGGCTCACAAGGACGGCCTGGGCAGTGACTGGAAAGATCCAGGCTCAGGGGAACAGCAGTAAGTGGGGCCCATGGAAGCCGCTAGTACAGCCAATGCCCACCCCGGGACCAGGAACCTGCCACACTGTCTGGGGACAAAGGAGGAGCGAGGCAAGAGGGCGAAGCCAGCACCCCATGCCTCTTGGTCCTGTTGCACTGGGGCTGGAAGGTACCCCCAAACAAAACTAAAGCAAACAGCAAAAAGTGAGAGGAACGAGTGAAGAAATTCCTGGGTGTGATGCCAGTGGAACCGTGTACTTCACAGTGCCAGGACAGATGCCAGCGGACTTGCTCAAGGGCCCAGACGCCAGTCTGCTGAAAGCTTGGCCAGTTCCACCCATGTCATTTCCCCACACTGACGATGCCCCACCACAGATAAGCCTCTCGGATGGGGCCCACCTGTCATCATGGAAGCAATGTCACCACTCAGGACAGAGGCATTAACTGTATGCTAAGGTCCCCTTGGGGCCAGAGTGCATGGGGCAGCTAAGAGTGAGACCTCAGAACAACTGGAGAGGATGTGTCTGTTCCCACACTTCTGATGGTCAGATTTTCTAACACTTCAAGACCCCAAAACCAAAGAGTGTGACCTGATGGGCTCAAGGCCACCTGTGCTGAAGTGGGCACCCGCCAGCCAGCGGAGAAACGATGAAGCGAAATGCAGAACGGCTGTCGCCACAGAGGAGGGGAATGACACTCTTCTCACAAGCAGGGCAGACAAGCTGTCATTTAACTCACTTCTACATGCCAAGCACTCACCTTCAGAAGCAAATGGGAAGCTTACTCTTGTCATCTGGGTAAAAACTAAAATTATGGAGAAATTCCGGGCACACACACAAATACCCATCAATCAGTGTTTCACTCTAGGAACTTCCTATGCGTGGTGGCACACACCCATAATCCCGGCTATCTGGAAAGCTGAGGCAGACACATGGTTAAGTTCAAGGCAGCCTAGACCCTGCCTCAAAATAAAGATAATAAAAAAGCGGCAGCAGACCACTGCTCCGTCACCCTACATACTGACACACACCAACCAGAGCTGGAGCTGGACTTTTAAGCAGCCCATGGGCCGAGGGTGCAGTTTGGTGGCAGAGTGCTAGAAAGCGATGCATCTCCAAGACTCTCTCTTGATCCACCCTACACAGGAATGTGGCAGTGTCAATACACTAGTGTCACCAAAGTCCCTGTGTCCATCATGAAGGCAGATGTTAGCAAGAGTCCTCTGAACCTTTCAAAACAAACAGGTAGGCGATCTTAGGAGAAACCCGCGCACGTTAGCTACACGACACCGAGATGGATGATTTGGCTACCCCAGGAGTTATTAACCCAGAGAGCTCAGTGGGCGAGTCTGGGAGATGTGTGGAGCCTAAAGTGCCTAACCCTAACCTGAAATGCGGCGTCCTGTGCGTGGAAGCACCGGCACGCCAACGGGCCACGCTCTGGAATGGCTAATTAGACTCACCCGGAGATTTCCCTGGCAAACACCTCCAACCCTCACACGCAAGCGCACTCCACATTGCCATGTCTAAAGTCCACTTCAAAGCTGAATCAATGAGAACCCTGGGTGTTTGGATGACCCCAAGCTAACACACACAATCACCTGCATCTCTGGTTTCCAGGAATCCCACGGGGTTCCACAAGGTTAATAGGCAGGTTTGCCAAAAGCAAGAGGGAGACATCCTATACTATTTGTTGAAGGAAGGAAACCAGAAAGCAAATGTACACCAAAGGGAACTCTCGGCAAACTGTTTTCGCCACTGGCCGTGGGGAGGCAACCAAGCAGCACCTGCAACAGCCTGGCAGTGGGCCCCCAGCTGCCACTCTGGGAGTGAGA
The DNA here is from genome assembly GCA_004027455.1 of Hydrochoerus hydrochaeris. Taxonomy (NCBI): domain Eukaryota; kingdom Metazoa; phylum Chordata; class Mammalia; order Rodentia; family Hydrochaeridae; genus Hydrochoerus; species Hydrochoerus hydrochaeris. The sequence goes on from PVLA01000095.1 coordinate 715,333, forward strand.
ACGCTGATACGGAACTGGAAATGTTGGTGCCAAAGAAACTTCAAGACTCTCAAACCATACACTGCTTTTCATACCAACTGCATGCTGCGCGCAGTGGGCGGTCACCAAGAGAAATAAGAACAGCTGCCCCACCTTCACGGAAAGGTGCAGGAAGACCACCAGCTGTGGCCTTTGATGGCCAGCACAGTAAGCCAGGGGAAGGCTGTGACTGGCTCTGTGGCCTATGACCATCAGCCTTGAGTGGGAGCCAAAGAGGAGCAGGGCCTGGGGACGAACATGCACTGTGACAACAGCTGTTAAGGCCAACTGTGTTCGGGTAGCAAAGAGGCATTACTGGAACTTCTAGCCACAAACAAATTAGTTAATAAAAGGCAAATCCTACAGCTGATGGTTCTGAGTGAATATTTTGGCGTTAAATTCCCAACCCTCAGTATCACCTAGAACAGTAGTTCCCGGTCAGGACAAAGGGACAAAAGATTCCCCCAGGGGCCACTGGACAGTGTGGAGATGTGGAGACATGTCCAAGGCTGCTTCTGGGGCTGGGGCATTGACCACAGCAGCCTGGGCAGATGGAGATGTGACGTGGAGGCAGGCACAGTGACGTAGATTCTCAGCCCAGGGAAGAGGTTAAAACAGAAATGTGGTCCTGGGTGGGTAAGCAAGGTCAGTCATGTGTGCCTCCGTAAGCCACACTACACAGTGTCCTTCAAGGCAAAAGTGAGAAAAACAGCTCTAGAAGCACGGTGCAGAATGCACAGAGGGCAGCGAGCAGAGAAGCAGGAGGCGGCTGCCAGGCAAGATGCAAGGGGGAATATTTAAGAGTTGCAAAGAACTCAAAATGATACAACTCTTGAAGGGCACCTGTTTGCACAGGTACGCAGCACTCACAGTGAAGCAATGGGGCCGGAAGCTAAGCACAAGTCTAACCTGGTGGCCAACTGCTCTCACAGCTGCACAGAGCCACCTGTGTGTGTCAACAGGAGCTACACAACAAGAAGCCAAAAAGGTGGGTACAATGAAGACAGATTCACTAAAACAGTGCATTTTGAGAACAGCCATGTTGATTCAACTGCTTAATACAATGACGTCTGCTCAGCACGCACAGGAGACAGGGGCACACAAGAGCCTGAGGCAGGAGCCTGGGTAAAGAGTCGAGGGCAAGCTTACTTTTTTCTCCCTTTTTATTCACTTAATTGACTTGCTTGGAACAAACATGTATTTATAAAGAAAAATGTGGAAACTTGGATAAAAATGTAACTCTATGGGCCAGAACATCGAGGGCAAGAGGAGACCAATGCATGACTTACCGACCCTTTCTCTATCACTCGGTTGAGCATGACCACGCCCCTGCTCTTCTGCTCCCACACCATCTCCCAGAAGTGCCCGCACGTATTGGGCAAAGGGCCCTGCAAGCACAAATTACACGGCATGTGACACCAGAAGCACAGTCATACTGGGTGTGAGCTTACCTGCGGTGGTGGTCATCAGGTGACGGTGCCCCGAGTCCCCAGCAGCTCAGGCACAGCAGTGGCCTCTCCCTGCCAGTGAGCAGGAGCGGCAGTTCTAACATCCACCACACAGTGGAAGGTCGTGCTCATCACTTCTGCTTCCCGTGTGGGCAGCTGGCTGTGGGACTCGCTTGGAACGTGGGCCGTGACAACTGGGAGCAGGGAGGGGGAGGACTGCGCAGTGACCGACCACTAATCAGCCAGCCATCTCAGGAAAGTCATTTCACCACTCTGTGCCTCAGTTTCCCCATCTGTCTCACCTGACTAAAAATAACACCTCTCCAAAGGTGAAGATTTAACTAGATTTGTGATGTGAAGGGCTCAGTGCAGCCGCTGGAAGGTGAGCACCCAGTATGATGTGAGCCACTGTTCTTACTACTCTTGAGGAGTCTGAGCACAGCCGGCCTTTGTCCTCGGACCAAGGACCCAAGAGATGTGGACACACACAGTTGTTCAGGAGGCCTAGGGCCGCGGAGTCACTCGGGCATGGTGGGTGCTCGGAGAAGAGCTAGCCTATCTAACTCCAGCCCAGCAGGTGTTTCCTGGACACACAGTGTGGACGCCCTGAGTTCCTCCCAACTGTGAGCACTGCCTGGGAGGAATGTCACCGGTCACTCCTTCCCTCTCCCACTTTCAGGGCTTGTCCCTGCCTTGGACCGGCACCACTTCTAGAATGGCTTCCATTCACATCCCTTAGTCTTCTGCTCTTTCTCTTTGCATTCTGCACTTTCCTTGATGGTGTCAGCCTGCAGCACCCTCTCACTTTCCTCCTGGACTCTTTGCAAACCAACTACCTCAGCCAGGCAGGTCCCACTTGTGTCTGGGCAAGTGTGATGGGAACTCAGACAACAATGATCACATACATGCCTAAAGGAAAGACAGCCCCTGGTGGGTGGCAGTCACATGGCATCTTGCTGGCCACCTGGGCCTCCTATCCTCTAGCCCTAGCAAGAAGACCCAGTTGCAAGGTCCTCCAGGGCTGTAGCTCTCCGAGCTCTTAGTTACTCACCTGTTGCCCTCTGTCCCAACACTGCCCAGTGTAAAATGGGTCTGAAGGATTAAACCCAGCTAAGAACTGAAAGATGCATGCCATGCTTAGCTGGCACTGCCTGGGGAGGCGAAGGAGGGCATCTCCGCCACTATTCCACTTGTTTATAAAATGAGAATATAGACTTGTGTTATTTGCATAATGAACAACACTGAAACTGAAAAAACAGGAAGGTTTCCTTGGTTTGCTGGCTTAGAAAACATCGCAGTCATCTGGTCTAGGAATGTTATTTTGGGGCCAGACTGCTGATTCCTTCTGAAAACCCTGCCAGGGTAAAGGGGATACATGGGCAGCCTCCCAGCATCCATGGTACCACCTCACAAAATGGATGGATGCCGCCAGCTCCCAGGGACTGCCAGGGCCCAGGGGTGGGGAGGCCAGCACTGTAAGCTTCCACGTGATTTCTTAATGCTCCATCTGATATGAGACGCCCTACCGTGGGCACACAAAGGGCTTCCTGACCGCACCCCAAAACTAAATGGCTGAAATCAGGGAATCTGACTTCTCTAAAAGGAGAAGTTATTTGTGCCTCTACCTCCCCACCAGCAGGCAGCTCCTTCCTCATAGACCCCAACCCCAACAGCCCAGCCCAGAGGCCCAGAGGTGCACAGAGACACCGCCCTGCCCGCATCCTGGCTGAGGCTGTGCACTCCGGCCAGGGGGCATCTGGGTCGATCTGGGTCACGGACAGGGAAGACCTGGTGTGGGGCAAGAAGGGGGTGAAGGAGGACCATAGGAGACACCCTGGTCCAGCTGCCTGCCTGGAGCAGCCTTTGTTCACAAAGCTTTCTGCTTCACCAGTGTTTCAGCGTCCACATACAAGCAGAATTATGATGTTTAAAATCACTCGTAGCCTAGGCCATACATAAGACTGGTGAATCGATGTGGATTTGAAAAAACAAAACAAAACACTCCAGTTTAAACCAACTTATGGGTAACAAGTTATGACTGGAGAAAATTAATTAAAAACAAACTGCTTTGTCCACTTTCCCAGATAACTCAGGGTCATCTGGCCTCGTATCACTGAGTGTTTTATAAGAGGCTTAATTTTTACACCACTTGCATGACTTTTCTTTTTCTCAGAAAAATGCCAAAAGCCAATAGGAATTTTAAGTGATTTTTCATGCTTGTTCATAGCCTCTAGTGATGCTTAGTTTTTCTCTGGGCCAAAGAACGTGGCCCGCAGTGAGGAGCGCTCTCAGGGCAGACAGGCTTGGCCGCCTGCTACCTCTGAGCTCTGCTACCAGAAGTGCTCAATCCAGAGACAAATTCTTCGGTGGTCAGCCCAGCCCAGGCCTCCTCTAGTCCTGGTGCCACTGCCCCTCTTCTCCGAGCCCTGCTACTCTGTGTGGCCTCCCAGATGTCCTTACTCCAGTGACTTTTTTTTGAGAGAGGCTTTCCTTTTTTTGAGAGAGGCTCTGGCTGTGTTGTTCAGGCTGGCCTTGGAACCGTGTAGCCCAGGCTGGCCTCGAGCTCACAATGACCCACCTTCCCGAGACTCCAGTATTCTGGATTACAGGAATGATTACCCGCCTGGCCCAAGCCACTCTCTTCACACTTCCCGGGAAACATAGCAGTGTTATGACCAAACTATCTCTCTGCAGGAAGTTTTCTTCCTCCCTTCATGTTGCTTTTGGTTTGTTAAAAATCTGATTTCCTAACAGATATGGTAGATTTTCTTTGCAGTATTGACAAAAGCATTCTAAAACTTTGTAAGGTGACATTTAAAAACAAATTCAGATAATCGGTTTACCTGGGTGAGAATGTAACTCCTTTGGGCTTCTTCCATTTTTATCAAACTAGCATTGATATAGTCGTTGTCTTCTTGATGTAGTTTAATCCGACTGTGGTCAACTGAAAGGCGAACGAGAACTCAGGTTACTCCTCGGAGGGGCAGAGGGGCTCCCCACAGCAGAGAAGGGGAGCCCACACCGGTCAGGTGCTCGCTTGCACCAGCCGAGGCCTGCTGTGGCAGGTGACATTAGTCATCTCTGAGGGGTGACTGTCATTCTCAGCAAGGTTTCTGTGAAGCATCTGAAAGCCAACACTAAGAGCACCAGCAACAAACCACAGTGAGCCCTGGATCATGTCCTCGGCCTGTCTTCCCGCGCTCCCTGTCGCTGTCCCCACTGGGTAGACCAGCGGGGGCACCCAGCTCTGCTCCCGGAACCGAACACAAACATCTACAGGACAAAAGAGCAGAGCGGCTTCAATCTTTAAAACAGAACACAGCTCACCCCAAATTCCATGTGGTCCCCTGCGGTGCCAGCACGATGAGGCGGCAGGTAGGTCTTAGGACGCAGTGTGACAGGCAGTGTGACAGCCGTCCGTGGGGCTCCTTTACATGGCTATTCTGTTCTTTTCACGTTCAAATACAATGAACTTAACCCATTCTAAATCTTTCAAATGTCGCCAGTAAAGACATTTAAAAGAGAATTTAAATGTTCTGGGGGGAAAAACCCTCAAACACTGAATGTACATAAATGTAAGTTTGAAATTAGATTTAGAAATAAATTTCATTTGGAAGTTGTGCCCCAGGTTATTTAAAAACCACAACCACTTTTCCCCTCTTATCACTACTTTGTCGCAAAAGCAGCGTCCCTGGAGGCTATTATTCTTCTGCTGGCTAACAAGAGCAGGTGGGTACCTGTTCATTTCTGGCATAAAACAAGGGATAATGGACTCGGGTGACCTCCCAGAAACAGTACCTCCTCCCTGAACCCACAGGAAAAGGATTAGTTACTGGGAAAAAGTGGCATGGGACTTTCGTTCCAAGTTCAAAAAGAGGGTTTGTTTGTTTGTTTGTTTTAAAATAAGCTATCCTTGAATATTGTTTCTCACCACGGAGGGCTAATAAAAACTGAGACACCTGGGTGATTTTTAAGTGTATCAACACGATAAAAAAAAAAAATCTTAAAAAAAGTGTATGTGACTAGTACTGCTGTATTGAGTGGATTCCAACAGCACCGGAAACCTTGGGAAAACCGCTTGTCCTCCAGGCCTTGTTCCCTCACTTGTTGAATGCAAGGTGACCAGAGGGTCATGGGAAGAGCCAGTGGGTCGCTATGTCCAGAGCCTAGCAGCAGATACAAGACTGAGAGCTGTTGTTGCCACGGTGGGCACTGTGAACTGCGCAGCAGGTGACCTCTGTCCTATAGCTGGCCATTCTCTCCTTTCCCTCATAACACGAATGGCGAATTATCTTCTCCACCAGAGGTCACGGGAAGGAGAGAGGAGAAAAAAAGGTATGAGAATGACAGGGGTGAGAAAGTTGGGGACTGTTTCTGAGAAAGAATATTTTAAATGCTGAAAAACTGGCTCCAAAATCATTGAGATCTCCCTGGGCCAGCTCTTGGGCCGGGAATGGGGTGGCCTCGGTGGGGATGGCTTTGGGCACTGCCAGGTGCCAGTGGTGGGGACACGGGAGAGGCCTCTGAGCCTGCAGTCCCCCGGGCAGCATTGCACAGGGGTGCACCTGCCAGGGCCTTGATGCTCGCATGAGCCCAGAGACCCACGGTCCCAGGGAGGGCCGAAGCCCCGCACCCCAGGACTGGCTGCCTGTGCACTCCTGGAGCTCCAATCCCAGCCTGCTTCCTTTTTTTTTTTGTTTCTTTTTTAGTCTTTTTCTCCCTTTTTTTCTGCCCTGTCTCCTTTTAATGTTTTCTTTGTGATTGTTTTTGTAAGTTTTAAAAGTTCAAAAAAACCCCAAACAAACAAAAAATAAAACCATTTAGGTGAGAAATTAGGAAAAGCACAGCAAAGGAATACTGCAGTCAGCGCTGTAACTCCGTGCAGAAAAACAGCTGCAGCGAGCAACCTGGGGGACGGTGCACGGCGACTGTCCTGTCACACAGATCTGCAGGCAGAAGCTTCCGGCCCGGACTTCACAGTGGAATCACCCAGGAGTTTTGTTTTTGTTGCGGTTTTGTAAGTAAATACATATGCGGCGCCTCAGCCTAGACACATTAAACCAAAGGCACCGGGAGCTGGGTGTGATCAAGTGTCACCTGAGCCCCCAGCACCGCACTTCAGAGGTCCCAGGGGCCAACGTTGCTGAGTGTGTCCTTGTCTGGGCTGTGTGCGTGGCTGGGCCACTGCCTCGTCACACACTCACTCATGGGAGGTGTGACTTCCCCTTCGTGGACAATCAGAGAAGAGAAGAGTTTGTCGGAAGCCGCACAGCTCTGAGAGGCCAGGCCGAGACGCGCAGGCAGGCAGCTGTGGCGGGAGGCGGGGAGGCGCCGCCTGTGCCCCCACTGCAGCTCCACTCTAACGGCACCCAGGAATCTGAGCAAATGCCACAGGGGAGCTGCAGCCGCCCTCCCGCGGCTCATGTCTACTGGCGGGGAGTTCAAAAAGCCTCACGGACACAGCACAGTTCGGGTCCTGGCTTCAGCTTGGGCTTTTCTTGCTTTGCACAAATTCTAACATGTCCAGCTATTTACTCTCAGGATACAGGAGCCAATCCTCAGAAGGCAGGAGACTACAGGAGGTGACGGGCACACTGCTGGTCACAGAAGTGAGTGCAGACCGATAGAGGCGAAGGACAGAGGTGGCAGGGAAGAAGGGCTGTGTTTGCTGGAGGGGGCGACAGCTCCACCTCTGTGCAGCTGTGCGGGCATCGCCTGGGTTCCGCACAGTGCTGGGCTAAGAGCGCGCTGCTGAGTCACCCAGGGAGGGTACACGGGGAGGCTGCACTCCACTCAGCTGGTAGGAAAATGACTCATCACAAAATAGTCAAAGCTGAAAAAAAGGGGCCTTTGAACTTTGTTAAATTTTCCAAAAACTGTAATCTTACCTTTTCTACAACGGTGGAAAAAGGAACTATTACTATATGTCTCTCATGCCCACTTACAGGAATCGATCAAGTCACAGACCCAGTAACTGCTGCACATTTACCCAGGCCCTGCGGTGTATGGGGTCCAGGTGCAGAGGGCCTGCAGCTCGGGGTGGGGTGGGGGGAGCCCAGGAGGCCGCGTGGATACTTACAGGGACTGACGTCTCGGTACCTGTTTCGGTTTTTGTTCTTAGGAAGCTTAGCCACTCTACAGGGGAAGTCACTGGCTTCATGTCGGATGTCCTACAAGAAAGGAGAAAGAGTGCTCTTCTCAAATCCCTGGCACCCAGGCGTTTCACTGGGCCTTCTGCTAGGCACTAAGGGCAGAAACAGACACCCAAGAGAGTGGGGCAGTGTGGGGAGGGCAGGGTAAGGACCAGGGCAGGGAGAGAGGAGGAAGAGGAACAACCAAAGGCTGGGATCAGAGGCAGAGACACAGAATGGGGACTTGGGCGCTCGAGGAGGGAGGCAGACGGAAGGGGGGTACAGTGAGGGGCTGCAGTGCCATTAGAAGCCTGGAACAGTGAGTGGGCAGCAGGAGGAACAACAGACGGCAGGAGGGCGTGGGTGGGCAGGCCAGATCGCGAAGCTCCTGGAATGCCAGGCCTGGAAGCTCCAACTGGAACCTTTTTTAAGGGGCAATTACACCAGCGAACCATCAGACTGCTCTCCCAGGAGGGAAACAAATCCATGGCCTCAGACTCACAGGAGCTCCCGCCAGGCGGGTCACATATGCCTGCCTCTGCTCTCTGCTCAGACCCTGCTGTGCTCCTGGCCAGCGCTCCCTACTCGAAAGCTGTTCTCACTGTCACAGACCATCACACAGAACACGGCGGGATGTGCTAACCCACACTGAACCGCGCACCTGACGATGGCCACAGTGGCGAATGTTCTGTTTTACAAATCTCACCGCAACTGCAAGAAGACAGTCAAATCCACAAGGGAAAAGAACAGAGACAATGGTAAGGGATTCTGGCCAGACATATAGCCGTTTGGCAGTTTGGCAGGCCGGGTCCACCCAGCAGAGGAGAAGCCAAGAACTGGCCCCCACATGCACCCCAGAGTCCTCACGGGGCTCATGAAGCAGCACTGTAATGGAAGAAGGAGTGGGGTTCTCTGTGGGTGTATGCAGCTGAGAAGATCTAGATGCCACCCCCACCAGTGCCCCAACTGCAGGGCCAACCCACGCTTCTGCAGAAATCTGGAGATCTACTCTTTGGAAGAAGTCAGTCAGAAGGCGCCTGGACTGGAGCTAGTTTGGGACAGCAGAAAGTGTAAATTCTCACCCAAAACAGGGTACAAATAACTGCTCTGTACACACGGACCAGGGCTCCTGCCTTCCTTCCCCATCAAGTGCTCACTGCTGGCAGCTCGACCAGGCACCTCGAGGCAGGGGCACTTCTAGCTGTCTGACCAGACAAGCAGAAAGACCAAATCCACTACCACCAGCGTGTGGGGCGCCAGCCACGTCGAGGCCCTGGACCTTGGCCATGCTGCCAGGCTTCTCTCACCGGCTCAGGGCCCTCCACCTGCAGGAGAGGCTGCAGGCCCATCTTCTCCATCCACGCAAGCACCACAGATGACAGGAAAATCACATAGAGAAACCCAAACCAGGCAAAAAGACCCTTGGAGGAAAAACTGCGCAGAACAGGAAGATTTAAAAGATGTATTACTTAGACACACTCAGTAATAGGACAAAACCTTGTATCTATAAGCTAAAAACAGAACGTTGTATAAGAGAAACAAAACCCTCTTGAAGCTGCAAACAGTAAAACTGACAAGTTCGGCTAACTACTCAGATCAAAGGAGAAGAAATCCCCCCTCAGAGAGTAAAGCCCAAAATAAACAAACCAAAATAAAAATACAAGAAAGCAACAAAAACAGATTCAAGGCAGTCTTTCAAGTGTTCGTCACATTGACAAACATGGATGGACAAAGAGAACATTCTATGTTTCTGTGATGACAAACATCGGCTTTCAGAGGAAAAGGTGATGAGGGTGGTTTCGGGCTCTGTAAGAACTGCACTGAACAATGGCAGCAAGGGAGCGATGCCTTAGGGTGCCGAAGAAAAGGTATTCCAGACTGGAGTTCTGTGCCCTGCCCCGCAGTCACCACGTGAGGAGGGACAGTGAAAACACAGTGGCACAGACTCTACCATCCACGCTCCCTTTCCTCAGCACGTCTTTCATCTGAGTGAAAAAATAAACCAAGATGTGGAAGAGGACACAGAGGGGACAGACGGATGCAGCATAAGAATGGACAAGGCAAAGGGAACTTCTACAGAATTTGAGGGACTTCACAAGTTCCTGCCAGTGGGACTCTAGAGATCAGTGTCACCAGTGAGCCTCCTTCCTCACGCTAACTGTAAATGACAAGATCTGAAGTCAGGGAGGGGACTCCAATCTAGAAGAGCAAAGGCAGTTGAGAAGACAGCTCGGAGTGCAGGGCTGCAGCTTGGACCCGGGCAGGCTGTCTGTGTGAAAAGGCCGAGCCTGACTCACTGCGGTGGCGGTGGCGGCCAGCAGAGGCATCAAGAGGTGCTCTGCGGGTGTGAAAGGCACTTCAGACTGGAAGACCTGGCTTCACAAGAAGACAGTGAAATTATCAAGGATCTCAGGTACTGGGATCTGTCAAACTAACGAGTTGGACAAACTACATTAAGTAAGATAGAGTATTAATTTCATCTTTCTTTTTACTCTACTGTGGCTAGCAAGAAAGGTTAAATTACATATGTGTGTTGCATTGTATACATTTTCTGGACAATGCACACTAACCTTGTAGAAAATTGTTCTAAGAGGCTTAAGGCCGAGGATTTAGCTGAAAGGCATAAGTGCCTGCCTTGCAAGGGCGGGCATGAGTTCGATCCCCAGTAACAAAAAAAAAGAGAGAGAGAGATGTTCCTAGAAGAGGCTTAAAAGAAGGTAGGAAAAGAATTATAAATAGGTATACAGAAATCTGCACAAAGGAAAAAAAGGCAGTTATTAAGAGGGAAAAATTCTAAAACAGAAATACAGTGTGTTATCTGTGATTGTATACGAGCAAGGAACACTGAATGCTGATTTAATCAAAAAGCGCACAGACGAACTGGGGGAGGGAACAGGAGGGAGGAAAGCAAAGGGGGTGGCTCCTGACGCATACGAAATCCACTACTTAAGCCAGTAAATGTTTAAATTAATGAATCGAAAGACAAGCATTTGTTTGGAAACATGGATGTACAGAAGCTGGAATCTGCACCTCTTTAAGAAGATGGCTGTCCGCAGGAGAAGTTTAGGGAAATGGCCTGAGGTGGGGGTGGCAAATAGCTGGATTTTACTGTAACACAGTTATGCAATTACTGGACTTCCTGAGCCATGGGGATATTCAACTCAGATGAAAAAAACAAAAAGAGAGTGCCCGCATTCTGCTACTCTTATTTATTTATAAAAGTCTAAAACAGCAGGCACGAGTTTTGACTGTTTAGAAACTAGCTAATAACTTAAAAGCACATCAACATAAACCTACCTGAGCTCACAGAGACTAACCCTGCAGTAAAACACTTATGCCTTCATTTATGGATAAGGGGGTGCGTTCAGAAAAATGCAACAGACACAGTACAGAAAGATGGAGGGACTATAAATATAAATCTTCAGTGTTTTCCTGCTTAGTATTAGAAGCATACACAATAGGCATAGATTCTTCCTGCAAAGGGAAACAGTAATGTGAGCCCGGATGAAGACGGAAGATGGAAGAAACCCTCCTGCACAGGGAGCAACCTCCAGGCTCACCGATGTGCGCCCTGAGCAAAGAAGGCCCAAACACCCCGCAGAGCTGCAGCTGATTTCATCCAGCCAGAGGGATTATTAGTACGTATTTTTGCTGGGGGGCAGGAGGACACTTTGAAGATGTCATTTAATAAAGATCCTGGGCAAGTAAGAGGCATTCACAGAACATTAATGTTAAAATAGATTTTTAAATTATACTTGTAAATTTTGCACAGCTCGTAAGTCGTAGTGCTAAGTTTCCCTAACCAACTCTGCAGTATAATTTACATGTTAAAAATAACCACTTGAAATGTTCGGTTTGGTGAATTTTAAGTGATGTTTTGACCCATGTGACTACCAGTGCAACCAAGACACAGAGCTCCTCCATCCTCCCAGCAAGCACACCAGTGCTCTCCTCCCAGTCACTCGAACTGTGCCCCTGCTGCCACCAAAGGCACCAAGCTACTTTGTGTTCTTCATGTTTTTCACACGGCATACACACACTGAATCCATTTTCACAAAGTGGTTCTTACATTGCTGATTAATGCGGGGATTCCCTTCTTTCCTACAGATAAAGTTAATAATTTCTGTCTTCTTTCTCCTTGACCAGTTCAGCTAGAGATTAATCAGTTTTACTGACCTTTATCGGCTGATTTTTTTCAGTTATCTGTTTTGTATTTCAGATTTCCACTCATATCTTTATGATTTTCTGCCCTTCATATCTGTGAATTTCACTTGATCTTTTCTAATCTCTCAAGCTAAGAGCTTAGATATCACAACTTTTTTCTTTTCTAAGTATAAACATTTAATACTATAAATTTTCCTCTAACATTGTTTTAGCTGCATCCTACCCACTGATTTCCATTCAGTTCAAAACATATTCTAATTTTTTGTGGCTTCTTTAAGAAAAGATTATTTAGAAATGTGTTCTTTAATTTCTAAGTGTTTGGAAGATTTTCTAGGTAATGTGATTGATTTCAATTTAACTATGCTGAGGTCCTAAAATTTTATTTGCTCAGAGTCTTCCTTTAAAATATATTGACTTCTATAAACCTAGAAGTATTCTAAAAATAAAATCTGTTAGTATTTTTCATTGAGACTGGCTTCATGATACACAAAATGGTCTATATTTAAATATCCCATGTGTATGTAAAAAAAAATTTTGTTTGGACAGCTAATTTTAAGGTTAAGCAGGATGATGGTATTAAACCTGTTATACTTTACTGGTTGTTTTATCAATTGCATGTTGAAATCCATTTAATTACAAATGTTGGGCTCTTCTGTAGTTCTATCAGTTTATGCTCATTTACTTGGAAGTTCTGTTATGAGATGTGTAAAGTATATAAGACTGTATGTCTTCTTCATGAACTAACCCCCTCTTATTCCTTTACCTTTGATAATATCCGTTATTCTAAAAGTATACTTCAATAGTAGTATAGCTGCTCAGCTTTCTCTTGATTAGTGTGTGTCTGATTTATCTTTCTTTATACTTTTACTTAGATTTAACTTGTAAATTATTTCAAAGTGAAATTCTCACAGACAGCATATAAAGTTGGGTCATGTTTCTGAAGTCTACTTTTATCATCTTTGCTCTTTACTTCAGTTATTTAGATCTTTTGCATTTAATGCAGTAACTGACATGGTTGTATTTAAATCTACCATTTTGCTGTTTAGTTGTTTTGTATTTGACCCATTTGACCTTTGTTCCATTTTTCCTGCTTTCTTTTGCCTTCCACTTCCTTCTCCCTTACTTCCATCTTCTCCTCCTTTTTCTTTCTTTATATCCCATGTTACATTCACTGGGGGCAATTAGCCTTTTTTTCTTACATTTTTAGTGGTTCTACGGGGTTTACAACATAGATTTAACACATAATGGCCTATCTTCAATTAATAATCACACCTACCAGCAATGTACATGTATTCTGTTCCCTCTCACTGGTCCTTCATGCTACTGTTACATATTTTACTTCTGTTATAAATGCCATAATATATTTTTATTTTTGCTTTGAATGATTATCTCTTAAACTTTTAAAATGAGGTGCTGTATGTATGCCACTTTAGTTAGCACTCCTCATCCATTTACATAGATCTAAATTTGCATCTTTTATCATTTCCCTTCTGCTTTAAGGACTTCCTTAAACAATTATTCTGGTTTTTTTCTTCCTCAAAAAAAAAATTTTTTTTGGTTTCATTTTTGAAAGAGTTTCACTGAATAGACTATGACAGGATTTCTCAGTGTTTTCAAGACGCCATTCCACTATTTTTTCATTTGAAGCAGTCAGTAAGAAGCTGGAGCTATTTTTATCCTGGTTCCCCTGTATCAAATATATATGACTTCCTTCCTCTGGTGTTTTTAAGCCTCTCTCCTTATCACTTGCCTTCAGCAATTTGATTCTGATGTGCTTTATTGTGATTTTCTTTCTCTTTTTTCCTTAGGGTTCATCGAAATTCTTGAATCTGTAAGTTTATAATTTTCACTAAATATGGGGAAAATGTAGACATTATTCCTTTAGATATCTTTTGGAGATTTTTTTTTTTTTTTTGGAGACAGCATCTCGCTATGTAGTGCAGGCTGTCCTTGAACTCACTATGTACCAGGCTGTCCCTGAACTTGCGATGATCCTAACATGCACACTGTAGTCAGCCAGAGACTCAAAGTGCACCCTTGGGAGAGTTCTAGAACTCCTTCTTTGCAAAGCTTTCTCATCTTCACTACTCCATTCTGCAAATTCCAGCCCTTAAGGCCTCTCTGAATTCTAATCTCTGACTCCTAAACTTGTGAGACCTTCAGGCACAAAGTTAATCATAGGGTTCATCTGCTATCCTTCCAGTCTATTCAGGTAATAGTTTTAATATCTCTCTATAGATTTTTAATATCAGTCATGAAACAAACATTAGGCTTTACAGTGTCAACATTTATTTAACAAATATTAAGGGCCTCCTTTGTGTGCCAAGGATTGTTCTGGACTTGGAGGCAACAGCAAAGAGCCAAACAAAAATTTCTTCCCTTTCCAACTTACCTTCTACAAAGGAAAGTGACAGATAAACGTGTCAGTCAGATGCTTGCTAAATTGAAAAACTAAAGCAGAGAAGTGAGGAGAGAGGCAGGCTGTCTTACGCACCGATGACTCTGGAGCAGAGATGGATAGAGGTGAGGGTTATGCGGGGGGGCAGGGAATCGCTCCAGGTGGGAGAATGTGGGCAGTCAGAGATGAGCCCAGCCAGGAGGCTGCTCTGCTAGGACAGAGTGTGGGGAAATCAGTCGAAGGGAAGCTGAGAGAGAGAGAGAGAGAGAGAGAGAGAGAGAGAGAGAGAGCGCACCCTGGAGCCCGCAGCAATTCCAAGCTTTCTGGCTTTTATGGGAGTCATGGAGGATCTCTGAGCCTAGCAGAGGCAGGATCCCTCCTGGGTGCCCTATGCAGAGGAGACAGACTGTAGTGCGTCAGTGGTAGAAAGGAGGAGAGAAGGCAGAAGTTAATGCTACAGTCCAGGCAAGGGATGCTCTGAACTATGGTGATGGAATCAGAGGTTTTAAGAAGGCAGCTGTTTCTGGATAATTAGGAGTCACTCTATTTTTGCCAATTCCTTTAGAATGGCATAGGGAAAATACATGTATTCTCTAAGTACAAGTGTTTATAATTCATTTAATAATACAAAATGCCAGGATGCAAATCTTAAAACAAAAGAATGAGACAATCAAACATAACTAGCATTCATGGCTTGGAAGATAGTGAGTAAACTGTAGATCTAAGGTGAGATTTCTATATCCTCAAACTGTGTCAAAGACAGGCAAACTTTCCAACAGCTACAGAATAGGCAGGTTCTTAGCCAGTGAATGAATTTAACTAGACTTTCAGAGCAAGCATAAAATATCCTGGGAGGATTTTTTTTTTTAAATGCTGACCAAAGATTCAATAAATACTTTGAATCTACCAAGTCTAAAACTTCCACAGAGAAAATGAAATGAAACAAAGGCCTTAAAACTGATGATGTGAAGACTTCTGGGTAAATTAGGAACCAAGCCAAAAGGGAAATAATAAACTTATCATGAAATAGGTTCCCAGAAATGTCCCCATAAACAAAAACGCTGGACATGTCAGGAATCATTCAGTGTCCATCTCAGCATTTCAGGGCTGGATCGTACCAAATGAGAAATCCTGCCAGTGGGAAATCAACACACCAAACTCGAAATTCTTCACCTCTCCTTCTTCCCATTGCTCTTTCCTCAATGGTTTTCAAGAGCCTCCATGTCTTTCTGGGTGTAGATTTCAGAAATGTGATAAACTAAAACAGTCTCTGTAATAAGACATCAAATATGTGTGCTCTGCTAGTAAACCCAACACAACTCCGGAAGCAAGTTTGCCTTTGGTCAAAGCTTACAGGCAAGTGGCTCAAATTTCATGTATTATTTTATATTGGTATCAGACACTCAAAGGGATTGTCTCATAAGAGAAAAACAAGCAAGTTCTTCCAAAGTTAGGATTTAGCTGAGCTAGAAAGATGCATAAATACTTGATCAAGTTTAAACAAAGCATCTGCTGAGCTGCAGATCTTAAGAGGCAAGAAAGTTCGTAGGGCAGAAACCAGGTTAGCTGAAGAATTTCTGATTTCTCACCTCCCACCCTTAGTTAATAAGATAACAGTGGGTACAAAGGCACAGTTTTCTAAGTAGTAAAAATCTGGTAACAATTTTTAGGCCCAAGTGAATTAATTTTTTTGTACTTATTCTGAAACAAAAGCTCACAATTCATTACTCAAATATCTCCAAAATCCAACTAGGCAAAAATTAGAACTTGGTAAAATGCTGACAATTTTTGATTTGAGATTTTTCTTTCTCTTAAAAAGATACAGACATAAAAGCGAGTCCAGCCTTGCAGAAATGTTATTGTGGTTTTATTGAGCACTTCATTAAATGAAATATAGCAATCTTGGCTTTAACATCCTTCTCTTCAGTCTCACAAGCAGGTGAATGTCTCTTATTGACTCCACAGTGAAATGCATTACTCATTTTAAAACAATTTGCTAAGGGGAAAGGTAGAGCAGCTTCCTGCCAGCATCAGACATCCGACACAAAGGGCCTAGAGCGCCTTACCTGACACCTCCTAGCACAGGCCTCCAGTAAGCGCTCCATATAACTGACCACTGAATTACTGGAGGACGCCACAGGTTCCCAAAGCAGAGTCCTCAACCCTAGAGCAGCATGGTCCTAGGAGAGTGCGTAGAAGTAAACCTAGGATCCAATCCCATTGTCTCAACTGCTACAAAATGAAAATTAAGTTTTTGTTTTGTTTTTGCAATTAGCCCACACAGCACCCTGGCAAGACAGTGCCAGAATAGTTACTACAACAGGGCAGAAGGGGTTATTTATGATGGCTCTGTCAGTGGCCTTTTGTTTTAAGTCTACAGGAAGGAAAAGAAACTCTAAGGGTACCTTCAACTTGCTAAAATGGGGAACTACACAGCCCCTCGACACCTATCACATCTTCTAAGCCCCCTCCCCAAGGCCCTCACTCTACAAATGGTTATCTAATCTGGTTTGTTCCAGTTGTTATCTAGTACTTTAGGGAAGCTACTAATTCTCAGAAATGGATAGGCAGAGATAGACTGAAGGGAAATGCAGAAGTATAGTGAAGGCAGTAATTTAAAATGCACGGAGTGAACAGGCAGGATGTATGCTTCCTGGAACTCTTGCAGCAGACACTGAACAAGGAGAAGCATAGAGACATGGGGGTTTGTGTGGGGCTTGCCTAAGGTTTTAGACATGAGATCTTCAAAGTAATCTGTGCTGGGCAAATTTTGCTAATCACAAATCCCATAAATGATACATAAAATTTCCATATAGCAAAGTATATTTCAAGAAATTAAAAAGTTCATTAGATGTTAAATACCTTTCAAATAAAAAAGCAATGCTGTGTCCTCAAAACATAAGTTAATGGAACAATAGAACTTATTACAAAAGCTTCAGGATGGGCTGGGGGTGCAGTTCAATGGTACAGCGCGTGCCTAACATGGGAGAGGCCCTAGGTTCCATCCCAGCACCTCGAAAAATAGACAAACGGAAGCCTTAGGAAAACATTTTAATTTTATTTATGCTTTTGTATAATCAGCATACAAGAAGTAATATGCTCAATTATCATTAAATTTTAGATAAACTACAATGGTTAAATAGTAAAGAAAAAGCTTAAATTTTAGCTATACCAAGCAGATTTTGATATAAATTTTAAATGACTATGTATTGAATAAAAATAGATGCTTAAAAGTAAAACAAGCCACCTAACACTCTGTCATGGTAGCTAAAACAGACAGAAAACAGGAGGGAAGCACAAACTAGTCAGCACCAGAAAGGCAGCAAAATATACGAGGGATAATCAAATGATCTGGGGTATGTTTTAAATCTTAAAAATGTGTTACACTAAAAGACACATGGCCGTTAATTCCTTTTAAAACATCCCCCTCACTTTGAACACACCATCATACCATGTTTAGCAGTACGTATTTTACTATAGTAAGACTGCTTTAAAAAACTTAAAAAAAACAAAAACACTTGCCATATCTTTCAATCACCCAGCATCCGATAGTCCTCCCTACCAGCTGGGTCATTTGCACAGAGTTCTGGGCTGAGGTTAAGCGATAATGAAGTTAACTGATCATTAACAGGACAACCATGTGCATGGAAAAAGATCCAGCCACTTTCTAAGTCTCTCCATGAGTTAGGAGATGAGGGCAGGAATGGAGGTGTGGGATGCCACACACATAGCTGGCATGGGGAATTTCTAGTGGGGACAATAGGGCCTGTTTGATGTTCTGATGAGCACTTTCTGTTCTTAATATAAAGGAATAATCAATTAAGTGTAGAGAAAACCATAAATTGGGGGGGGGGCAGTATACACCTATAATCCTAGCACTCGGAGGCTGAGGCAGGAAGATCTCTGGGAATTTGAGGCTGTCCTGGACTACATAGCAAGACCCTGTCTCAAAAACCAAAAAACAAAAGAGCTTAGGAAACACCACAAAGGCATAGTTAGGTTCAAAAACAGAACAAGAACAAATGGGAAATGACCTGCGAGTACAGTATTAAGAACAGAAGACAACTAGTTCTAAAAGAGATAACCAACAGATCAACTAGAACATAAATCCACTCTACACAAAGTTTATTGTATTGCCTGTCAGGGATTTTAAAGATAAATATATTTAAGATCAAGGACAAATGAAAGAATCATGTATAAAATAAAATTAAGAATAAAAGCAGAAAGAAATAAAACCAAAAGGAGATAGAAAAGAACAAATGGAAAATCTTAGAAGTGAAACTGATGATCACTAACCATTTTTTAAAAATCTTAACAGACAGCGGGGCGTGGTGGCGCATACCTGTAATCCCAGCACTCAGGAGGCTGAGGCAGGAGGGTCATTGTGAATTCAAGATAAGCCTGGACTACAAAGTAAGCTCAAGGCCAGCCTGAACTGCACAGTGAGACCCTGTCTCAAAAAAAGACAACAAAGCAAAACAAAAACCTTCACAGACAGCATAAATTTGACATTGAATGCAGTCAGAGGATTAGAAAACTGCAAGTTGCTACAGCAGCAGGTAGCATGGAGAAACAGGAAAAATATTTCTGTAATATTATTTGGACGTTTAACAGAGCTTTAATATGGTCAGTTGCTTAATTTTTAAAAAACTGTGGTTATACAACCACTTGGAATACAAAAGTTTTAAAAATATTAAAAGGGACCACTGTCATTGGTGGTGACCCTAAGTCATTACAGACCAAAGCTGCTTTCCATAATTATGTTAATAGGTCTTGTTGACTCCCTAAGGTCCGGTGAAAATAATCTTCCAGCTGCGACGAGTGACTGGTCTGGAAACGGCGCATCCTGCCTCAAGAAGAGACACTGTGGAGCATATTCTGTGTTAACAACTTTAATGCAGATAAGATGGATTTGGAGCTTAAACCAGAATTCAGAAATAGCATTCTGAATTCAGTATTGTAAGCCACTGGAGCCTTCACTCATATTACTTATACAGAAAACTAGGGCAGACTCGTGCACAAAGAGATATAAAAATTGCTTTTTCAAGGGTCCCTAACTTTAAACCTTATCTCTACAGTTCTGAATAATGTCTGTTTTGAAAAAAATCGCTTATGTTTTCTGTTAAATGTCATGAATTTCACCTTGGGAAAAAAAAAATCAATAGGCAGAAAATGAATCAGACTTACAGTAATTGATGTCAATAAAACATATTGGAACAAGTATCTTTAAATGCTGAGAACCACAAAACTATTCCTGTAAGAGGACAGTCTAAAAATCAAATCTACTTTCACTTCTGTTTTGTTTACCTTGTGCCCCTAAGGACTGCTTAAGAACCTCGGGCCCTGGCTCCGGCTGCTCACTGGAGGGCCACTCGGCTGCAGGACTGCAGGACGACGGATGGTTGCTTAATGACACAGACATCAGAAAGTGGAACACTCCCAGCTTCCCTTGCAGGAACTGAACTACCAATTTCCTTCCTCCAAGGTCAGGGGGAAGAAGGCAATATAGAAAAACCCATGTGATGGGATTCTCAACCATCCCCAGAAACTGGAAAAACTTTATGCCTAATGAAGCAGTGTAAATGGGAGGAAAACAGAATGTCAAAATGCAAATAGCTTTGGCTAAGAATTGCTAAGTACAAGATTCTGCTAACCAAGGCACATGTACTATTATCACCAACCAACAAGTTTATCAAATACCTTCTGGATGGATGTACTTTGTCATATATCACTTGAGCAAACCGAGAATGAAGAAGGAACAAAAAGCAAGACATGACCAAAAGTACTTGAAGTGATGCTTCTTCTATGAGACCACAATGTGGGCAAGAGAGGAAGCAGGTAACCGAGTTCTTCCACATGGCCTTCCAAAGAATTCTGTGTCTATGGATTACTGATGCAAATGTACAGTAGATGTCTGAGCCCTTCGATTCCCTGCAAACACTGACCATGACCCACGTGCATGCAAGCACTGAGGATGCAAAGGTGAGCAAGGGAGACAGAAGCTCTGTCCCCCACAGCTTGCATTCCAGCTAGCCACTCAGACAAACGGGTGCTTGACTCTCAAGGAGGTTTGGCCACAGGCGGCTCCCACAAACGGATCCTGACTGTTCCCAAGGATAAAGAATAAAGCCTAACAGCTTGTCCTGAGCGAATGTACACATGATCTAAAGCAACAGGAGGCTGGTCACTCTTGGAGAGCAGAAATGAGTGGTTCACAGGCCTCTTCTGCACCTGCATCTCTCTTTCTGCTTCTTCCTGGAGAGTAAATGAAGGGTTCTAGCACTGAAACATGCCTCAGAGCCATGCAACAGGTAGTATACATACAACTATCACACACTAAGAGCAATTTAGGGATGACTTGGTGTACAGATTTCTCCTTTTTAAGATTATAATTCATGAGGAACATACAAGTTCACTAACATAAAGCTTATTGAAGATATTGTTGAATGAAGAGCAAAGATCTTTAAAAACTTCAAGGCCTCAGGAGACAATTGGCAAGGGAGAACTTACCGACAGAAACTAAAATCATCTGTATGGTGAATGCTTTCTGGTTACCATGCCTTATCATGAGGTTACAAGAGACAGCCCATTTTAGTTCCTAACCTATAGCTTTTTTTTTTTTTTGGTACTGGGGATCAAACTCATGACCTCACACTTGCCAGACAGGCAATTACACCACTGAGCTAAGTCCCCAGTCCTAACCTACAGTTTTCTACCTGGTTTCCCCAGTAAGGAGTCATGCAATGTTCAGAGATACCCAAAATTCCTACTCTAAAAATCATTTCTGAATGCAATCAAGTGAAAGTAACTTTAAAGAAGTGATCATGGCCACCTTAATCACTTAAGTAACTGTGATTCATAAACACTGGCATTTAAAATCATTAACAACAAGTAACAGTTGCACAGATCACACCTATCACAAGATACCTGGACATCATACCAGCGCTACAGGGAACAGGGATTGCTGAAGTGTTTTACAGGACAGGGTCACTGTGTGTTGTATTTTCTGAAGGTCCTGACAACTGTAAAGTGGCATGAACCACCTCCACAGTGCTATACGGAATGCTTTCCCTGCCCTCAATTAGATCCCGTGCTTCACCCGTCTACCCATCTCACCCTCCACTAAGCTCCTGGCAGCCGCAGATCTTTTTTATTGTCTCCATGGTTCTGTCTTTTCCAGAATAGTATAGTTGGAATCATACAGCACATAAACTTTGCCCAATATTTTAGTTAGGTTGTCTGAACTTTTCTTAAGGATATATATACAATGCTCCTTATATATTCTGAGCACAACTTCTTAAGTGATCATATGCATTGTAAATATCTTTGTGTATTGGCTTTTACTGCTTATCAAACTATGCTAAAGGACAGTGGCTGATTGTTTGCTTATGATTTTGTAGCCTTCGGGGCAGCCTAGGTGGCAGGCTGGTAACTGAATGTCACCTTGGCTGGGCTCACAATGGCATCTGTGACCAGCTGGTGGCCCAATAGCCTCTCTCATACATCTGTCGCTTGGTGACTAGGCCTCCTGCTGCTCATCATCCAGCAGGCTAGTGCGGGCTTATTCACACACCGAAGTCAAAGAACACTCAAAGGATGCAAGAGAGGGCAACCCGCAGCGGTCACAAGTACTGGCTGCCACTATTCCTTTGGCCACCCACAAACTGAAAGGTGCACAAAAAGACTCCACCTCTGGAAGGGAGTGATACTCAAAGGAGCTCATAGACAGGTGGGAGAAATCTGTGACTAATTCTGCGAATAACCTAATTAATGTTAATAGTGTCTTTCCATGAACAGTTCTTAATTTAAGTGTTGTTCAATTCATCAATCTTTTCCGAAAGCTTTTTGGAGATTCCTTGTTTAAGAAACATGGCCTATTCCACGTTCATAAATAAGTTCTCTTACATTTTCTCTCTCTCTCTCTCTCTCTCTCTTTTTTTTGGTCCCTTGAAGATGTTTTCTATACATGTAACTTTAGCTCTTGATTATTCTACTTCAAAGTATTCAATAAAATAATACGGAAAATAACATAAGGCATGTGTGTCCTTTCTAAGAGGCATTTGTGTGCACAGTAAGGACAACCTCAAGAGAGAAGCCTATCTTGGCTAGCAAGAGCACTGTGTCTACCCGAAGATAAATAGGTAGTGATTTGTCTCTGCCCTTGCTTTAATCTTTCAGAATATTAGTGTTAATTTTACTTATACAAGTGCTTTACATATTTTAAAGTTATCAACTCTTGTCGTTAGAAATTACCTTTCCTCTGCCTGGCAAGCACAAGGTTGTGACTTTGATCCCTGGTACCCGCCCCCCAAAATTACATTTCCTGTTTTTTCTTTTTTTGGAGACAAAATCTCACTATATAGCCCAGACTGGCCATGAACTCAAGGTGATTCTCCTGCCTCCACCTCCAGAGTGCTGGAATTACAGGCACGTGCTACCACACCAAGCCAGTAACTACTCATCCAACTTGTTTTGTGTATGTACAATGAAAATTAAGCGTGAGAGGATAATCACAAAACTATCACTGTAACAGTAACACTAGGACTGCTACTGCTACTTGAGTGATTTTTATCTTCTATTACTTTCCAACTTTTTCTAAAGCAAATATGCATTATTTGTGTAATAAGGTTTAAAAGTTGTTTTAAATTTTTATGTATTCCAATCTATTGATTCTTTCCTCTGCAATTTTCTCTACTATGTCACAGATTCTCTGAAACCTGGGTCTGTACATTACAGTAGCTCCAAAGGCTGCACCCTCCTCCCTCTTTGGATTCCAACAGTAACAAGATACAGCTGCATTTGGCATTCTGCTTTCAGGAAGCACAAGTGACTCCTTCTCAGAGCCAGACCCTTACAATTAGGTGGAGCTGTTTTCCAAGATGACGCAGGCTGGCTCACTCTTGACACATGTTTAGCAAACTAATGACCAAGGGGAACACAAGAGATTAAAATGTAGGGAATTTTAAAAAAATTTACACTAGTAGTGCTGTCCTTAAAAGGAACACTGTTAACTTTGTTTTTCCTCCCTAAGGAAAAAATGGGCAGAATGGCTCTGGTACAGATATTGGTTTCCCATATTTATCTAGCATGTATTACTTTGTGTATAAACTTATGGTAAAATACAAGAAAATAGTTAAAATATTAAGTCATTCCTGTCCACTATGTTCATAGCAGGTTTTCTTAAAACTGAAAAATAAAAAACCAGTTCTCTCATGATAGTTGCGTTAATTCTAAATACAGATAAAGGAAATTTTAGCCAGGTGTGGTGGCACACATCTGTAATCCCAGCATTTGGGAGGCGAGGCAGGAGGATTATTGCAAATTTGCAATCACCTGAGTTGCAAAGTGAGTTCAGGGCCAGCCCAAACTGCATAGCGAGACCCTGTCTCAAAAAGACAAAAATAAACAAACACAGGTAAAGGAAATTTTTATTAAGTATGTTTAATTGAAAGGCTACATTCAGAGTAACTACTTCAAATAATAGGCAGCAGGCCAGGGATATGGCTCACCAGAATGGTGCCTGCCTGGCAAACATAAGGTCCTGAGTTTGATTCCTGGTTCCAAAAACAAACAATAGGCAACATAAAACAGCAAACTCTGAACAGGCTAGCACACCTTACCACCGCCTCAGCATGTTTAGTAAAGTGAGACTTTTAAAGGGTTCTCTTTCCAGCTCCAGTCAGTCATATGCCTTAGTCTTTGGTCATCTGCCTTCTTAGAGCTGAACACATAACAAGTTCATTTTCTATACAATGAAACTTTTGCCAATAACATACGATCAACTTTAAGAAGCTTGTGAAAGCTTATGGATGCCAAATCCTTCCTTAAAAGGGTTTGTTCAGTATCTCAATGCCACAACTAAAATACAGAGAACCAAAATATACATATTCCTAGATACAGGTTTGGAGTCATTGTTACATAAATAACTTAGGCTTTCAAACAGCTTTTGCAGTTACACATTAGCTATGTACTCTTCCTCCAAAGCTCACTAGATGACAACATCTAAGTCAGGCTAGCAAGACATAAATCCCTAGGATGCACAAAAATCAAGAAGAACAAAGAACCTCAGAAACACTAAACGTAGTCAGATCTCATAAAGCAGCAATTTATAAACTTGAAAAAAAATCACTATTAAGATGTGTTTTTCTATCATGCTAAAGAATCAATTTTCACACAATTACTCAGAGCAAACAGTATAAAATGTCAGTAGGATATGTTTATTAGAGGACATAATAGTTAAAAGACAAGAGTTGCAAAACTCTTGAAAGTGACTGGTTTTACCATGCAAGTACATTCTTCAAGATGACAGTAAGATGCCAAAGCCAAGTTTTGAGGCTCACCATCAAGACCATGCCAGCCCACGGTATCTGCAGCTGGTTTTGGCCCTCTCATCTCAAGCTGGGCCAAGTGCTAAAGGGGCAGATGGCTACATCACAGTCCCTAACCTCACTGAGCTCCCACATGGAGGCTGGGGAGAGACCACCTGTAGCTACTAACCAACACTGCTGAGTAGCAAGGTCTGATCAGCGTGGCAGTCTGTTCTATAGGAAGACAGGAAAGACATCAAGGTCAGCTAAAACGAAAGTCATGAATTCAGAAGTAACTGCAGAGGAGCCCCATCTGGTAGGGAAATCTTACAGTCAGTAGTGACCTGTCACCTGTCCTTGCAGACTTCAGTTGGCATCAATCACAGGAAGCAGATCATACAGCTATGTCCAAGCTGTTTCCTCTAGTCTGTTCCGGCACTGCAGCTTAAAAGGAAACCTCAGCACGCAGGGCCAGGGTGGAGGAGGGATGGTACTATCTAGCGGTACAAACTCAGAGGCCTGCTGCCTGGCTGTGCTCTGGCTGTCACACAGAAGGTCAAGGGGAAGAACATGCTCACACCGTACTACAATGACCTGTGACCCAGTTCTGTCTGATCAGGCCCCATGGAACTGCTGAGCTCCTGGCCAATGCTCAGAGGAGCTGGAGCAGCTTTCCAGAAGAGAGAGAAAGGGGCCGCCCGCACAGCTCCAAAGAGCAGGTTCTCGAAGGTCTAGTATGGTCACAACCACACGACTCCAGCTGACACTCAGGAGTCACTCACTGAGTACGCTGAACAGATCAGGAGGAAGCAAGGTGGATGCTGTGAGTTTGGATTAAGAAAATACAGCATGAGAATGACGTTGGAAAACAAAATCATAACGGTAAGAAAGTAACATGACCACACCCACTCTGAGATCGCTACTCTCCTTGACTTCAGCAGTAGCCTCATGGGTCATTTAGTTATGAGTAATTTCCTGCTGCGAGATCCAGGGAACGGCTGGGTGTGAGAGAAGCAATTCTCAGACGAATATGCCCTTTCCCCTCTACTTGCACTGCAGGCAGCAATCACTTTCTGATGTGGCACATTCCTGGAGGAGGCCACACTGTGTGACATGGGATCCAGGCTCCCCATAATCTCCCTATAATACCATAGCCAGGACATCAAGGGGACTTTCATAGGGAGCCCAAAGCATACCTGACTGACACCAGCCAGGGACACAAAGGTCCCGCCAAGACCTTGTGAGCCTCCTGCTGTGAACACTGCTAGGCAAGGCGAGCGCAGTCTCGTGGGCTCCTTGGCACAGGGGCACAGGAGAACTCACTGCAGCTCGGCTCCCAGCAAGGTCTCTGCGCACTGACAGATCGAACGCTGGCCAGGCGTGGCCCCGTCCTCCAGATTCCACCTTCTTCCTGAACCCAAGACTAGAAACGGGGTTGGTTCCTCTGACCCTCAGCATCCAAATTTGTCTTTTGTGAAAAAGTATTTGTTATTTATGCTAGGAGAGGGCAGCAGGCGGGGGATACATACGAAAAAAGGTGAGGTCACACAAATCATTCTACACACCTAAGTTTTCATGAGGGAAAGTCTTTAAAAGACTTAAGGCAGAAAAATAATATAATCAGATAGGCGTTTTTGAGCAACCACTCTGGCTTTATAGTATGGGAAGACAGTGGCAGCAGGGACAGAGACTGGGATCTCCCCCAGTGTGCTGAAACAGTGTAGGCCCTGAGCCCCCACAGGACTCTCAGAACAGCAACCAAAGTGCCATGTTAGGACTAAGCTCTGCACTGAAAAAAACTTCTGGTGGCACAAAAGACTGAGGAATGTACAGACAAAAGAGGCAGAGAAAGAACTGGCTGAGATAAAAGGTGGCAGATCTTGAAGAGGACAAAGTCACTGTGTTAAAGTCATAAAGGCATTGCAGAGGGAATGTGAGAGCTGGAACAGCCATCATGATTCACCGTTTCCTTCCTAAACTTCTGGGAAACTCTGTTCACTTAAAAACGGGCAGCAGAAAGCTCAGCGGCACGCGTGCCTGCCTGGCAAGCACAAGATTGTGAGTTTGATCACCAGTACCAAAAAAAAGGCAGCAGAAAAGGAGTAGCTGAGTTTCACATAGCATTATAATAAGAAAAAGAACAAAGGATAAACAATATCCTTATAAAACATAAAAGCAAGCTAGAGATGCCCACAACAAATGAGAACCAATCAGTGAAAAGAAGAAAACGATAGAAGCCTTAGAACAACGTAAGCCAGAATGAGAAATCAGAGGGATAAAGTGATTGGTAAAAGAAAGATTTAAAAAAAGGTGAAAAAAAATCAGTGAAAAATTAAAACAGAAAAATTACTTTCAGAAATGAGTACAAAACAAGGAGGAAGATGAAAGCAAAGAAACACAAAATTTAATGCTTTAAAAAGGAGAAAAGTTTTAAGGAAAAAAGACATTGGTTCCTTATATTATTAGTTTTCCTGTAGTTTAAAATTATGTGGAAAAACTTAAATGAGAGTAAGTGAAAGAAACAGTTGGTAAGTAAAGAACATCAAACATACACATACAGCTTGCGTTCCTGAAGCAGGAACTGAAGCAATGTGACATCAAAGTGACAATGAATTCAAGACTTTTCCAAAATTAAAAAATGATTTGAAATTATTCATTGAGAGATAGTGATGATGGAGGAGAGTGACCCAAAATGGCCAATACCAAGACATAGTTTTAGTTTGGTTTTGTTTGAGACAAGTACTTGTTTGCTATGTAGCCCAGTCTGGCCCAGAGGTTGCCAAAAGATTTCATCATTTATAAAATTCTTTTTTGAAAATCATAAAAATAACATGTCCCATACATACAACACAAAATATAATCTTTAAAAAAAAAATCAATGTTAAGAGTCTCTAAGTTTCTGTTGTCCTATATTTCCCCCAAAACACGCAGGCATAAATAATGAGCTCTTCTTGTTTAATACAGAAAGGATAACACAAGGCACATCACCATGTAATTCTTTTTTTTTTTTTTTTTGAGACAGGGTCTTGGGATGTAGTCCACGCTGGCCCCAAATGCATTCCAATTCTCCTATCTCAGCCTCCAGAATGCTGTGGTTATAGGCATGTGCCGCTATGCCTGGTTACCAATGCCATCGTCCTATCGAGCCATCTAACCTACTTTCACCCACTCTTGGTCTTTTCTAAATGCAGTTTTCTGGCTATATCAGTTGGCAAACAGAACAATTTTGTCTTTCCCAATTTTCTTGCCTTAGTCCTTTAACTAGAACCTCCAAAACAATACTCGATAAAAGCTAGACACTGAATTAGTTTTTCTTCTCAGGTCTCTTCTGTTTGTTCAAATGGAGTTCCTGGTCCTTCGTGTGCGTGTGTGTGTGTGTGTGTGTGTGTGTGTGTGTTTGGTACCAGGGGCTGAACTTACAACCTCACACTTACACCGCTGAGCTAAATCCCCTGCTCAATGTGTGTGTTATTAGTGCATATTGGCGATACACATTAGTGAGGTTCATTTTGGGAAATTGGTACATACACACAACATATCTTGATCATTTTTAATCTATTACTTGCTTCTCCCTTTCCTTCCGTTCCTCATCCCCTTCCCCATCTCTAAAATTCTGCCTTCTAGTTTCCTGTCATTTCTCGTTTTTATATATTTGGTTTCTCATATAAAACATGCACTATTAAACTTTCTGAGACTGGGATACTGTTTGATTGCTTGCCTTTGACATTTTTCCAGCCCACTTTCTGGTCAACGCGTATGCACTTCCAGCTACCCCTTGCAACCTGACAACCAGTGTCTCTCCTGCCCTCCTCCTGCTTTCTCAACTTCAGTTACTCTAAAACAGCTTCCGATTTCAGATCTACTGTTTCTTTCTTTTCCGTATCCTCCAACTGAAAATCGGGATGCTCTCTTATTATAAAGGTACTATATTTCCATTTAGAAAATTCAAGCAACTCTGGAAGCCAGAAAGTATAAATCAAATGACCACATATGTAGCAACAAGGTGGTAAATGTCTTTTTGGTTATTTGTCCTACATAGGGTCAGTCAGCAGAGTTAGACAATCTGTTACCACCTGAGAACGACAGCCATTCAGGAGGAAGAACAAGATCTCAAAGTTCCCTTTGTTACTGATATTTTCCCTAGGTTTATTCTCTTACTCTACTGTGCTTGAATTACAGGGAATTCAACATTTCTATCATCAGGTCTCTTTCAGGTACTGTTGATAATGTAGCGCATTTTGAATGTCACTAGATAGTTCTTCCTTGGTTAGAGACCAGCCAGGAAAATGTAAGCAGGATCAGCGATCTCTATGCAGTCAGCAGGCTGAAGAGTACATTCCGATGGACAACTGTTTTCTAACTCATTGTTTCTCTTACAGGCAGATGTTGCCCTAAACAGGTTTAATGGAAAAAACTTGGGTGACATAGATATGATTAGGGGAAGAGATGCTCTTTGAGAACAGAATCTTTTCAAACTACTACAATTAAATCACATTAAAAATAGCATTACTAATACAAGAGTCTACTGAGGATAGACATTACACACACAAATGAGGACAAGGACACCAGGATAGGTGAAGATGCAGATTGTATCAGTGTCTATACCACTGGCTGTGATCTTGCCCTACAGTTCTGCAGGAGTGGGGAACAAAGTATATAAGCAATTGCTCTGTGTTGTTTCTTGTAACTGCAATCACCTCCATAACCATTTCACTTAAAAATGTGTGAGTGGCAGGATACAGATCAAAATGTTTATAGTGCACACATGGTAGTGATAAGAATAAAGAATTAATTCTTTTTCTACAATAAACATGAGACAGTATGAGATTGGGAAAAAAGGCTATAATCAAGACTTAGTAGATGTAAAAATGTTTTATCTTATAAAATCTCGAGGAATAGGAGTAAAAATGCAGGATCATTCAACAAATCATCGGATTATACTACCAGAAAATTCCTTAGAGCCAGCATGGTGGCCCAGGCCTGTAACCCAGCACTCTGGGAAGTTTAGGCAGAGGACTGCAAATTCAAGCCCAGCTTGGGCAATTTAGCAAGACCCAGTCTCAAAAAATAAAGTACTAGAGTTATATTTGGATTGTGAAGGCCCTATGTTCAATCCTCAGTACTGCAAAAAGAAAAGAAAAGAAAAGAAAAGAAAAGAAAAGAAAAGAAAAGAAAAGAAAAGAAAAAGAGAAACCTTTAAAAACTAAGCTCATAACCCCGGGGAGGCACTGAGCTTTATAGGCGAATAATTATCCTGTGGTGTGGTCGTGCAGGAGGCCCCGTGGGTCTTCTCTGTGCTCTGTAACCCGGCAAAGCTGCTTCGCCTTTTAGACCTTGCTGCAGCACTCAGTGGCCCCTTGGAATGAGTTCCAAGTCCCTTCTGACACACTCTCCTGGCACCGTTCATTCTTCTTGCACAAGGCTTCCTCCACAGCTAAAATCACCATGTGACTCCTGCATGCTGGTCTCTGTCCTATGACTGACTATAAACAAGTTCTGGGGCCGTGGTCTTCTGAGACTGCCAAACAGCCACCCATAGCCTGAACGACCTGAGGACCACCCATGTTACAGAATTTACAGATGACCATCATATGTTTTGTGGGGAGGAGGAGGACTCCTGCTCAAGAATAAATATTACGTAGAGTACTAGTAAGTGCTGAGTCTTTGATCTGGTTTATTTAACTCCACAACCACTTCTGAAGGATTTACAGAGGCATTCCACCTTACACAGCAACTATCTTCTACAATAAGCTATAGAGGTAGAACCACACACAATTAAAATTAATCTAGGGAAAAACACCTTCAACTGCCAGCATCTGGGCTCTTGACAGCTGTTTAAAATCCAGATCTGAACCTCATTTCTCTGGTTACCTGTAACTGTTCCCCTACTTCCCCACAGGACATCAGTCTGATATGAGCAATGTGGAATCTAAAGGAATTTTCGCTTCCTCTTTGGGAAGCTGGGGTGGCGTGGGGACAGGAGGCAGACTGTATTATTTGATACATCAAGGTTAAGCGTGTGGATGAGACCACACGGCGACCCTAGGGTTGGCAGCAGGTGTATCCAGAGTGCAGGGCACGAAGATATAAAGGACAATTCCATACTCCACTTTGTCCACTTTGAGGCTAAGAAGCAAGCCATGTCTAAGCAATAGAATTAAAACGCTAAATCATATAAAATGTTATTATGTGTTTAAAAGGAACAGCATGCAGCAAAATTCCATTTTGCATACAAGAAGCTGAGTATATTCCTTCTGGTAGCCTGTTTTCTTTAACGAAAATCCCAGCTCTCTCCTAGGCTGATGGGTTTTTCAGGTGGGTTAGGGCAAAGTTTCAATGACAACTTTGAAAGAGGCAACACAGAAGTAATATTGATTGACTCAAAGCAGTTAAGATTTAGCAGAAAAGACAGCTCTGGGCAGGGTGGGAGGCATATGCTCCGTGGAGCGGCGGCTGACGGCGGTGGTGAGGCAGAAGATGCAGGGCCAGTGAAGACTCTTCTGGAGTGTGCAAGCAGGGGGAGCTGGGAGGACACTGGGATGCAGGGCAAGGCCTTTATGCCGGCAGGCACAAGGGACTTGTGCCAGGGCACCGGTGACACTCAGCTCCAGGAGCCACTGGCACTGCTCAGGTAGGACAGTGTCATATCACACCTCCTCCTGTCAGGAGGATTATTTATTTCTTTATTTATTTATGGTGCTGGGGATTGAACAGAGGGACTGTGCACTGAGCCACATCCCTACCCTTTCTTATGTTTTATACTCAGACAAGGTCTTGCTAAGTTGCCCAGCCTGGACCCAAACTTGTGATCTTCCTGCCTCAGGTCTCCCAGGGTGTGGGATTACAGAAGTGTGCCACTATGGTTGGCTTGAAGTTAACTTTAATGGCCAGGGGTGAGGGGAGATTGAGCCAGGGAAAATGATGAAAGTGACAGGCTGGGATGTCCATTTCAAGAAAATGTTAGGAGATTTGGCAATCAATGAACGTGAGGTCAAGTGATAAAGATTACTTAAAACTTCAAGGTAGTGCAGCCAAGGATAGATATAAATATTAACTTCTAAACGTACATGTTCACTGATTTTAAAATCATTCAATGGGTTTCTCAATACAGGGAAACAAGCTTTGTGGTATAAAGATAAATACAGAGGTAACAAGACAGATAAAAGCAATCTTCTACATTACAAAATCCATCTTCCAAACAAAAGCCTCAAGAAGCCTACAGAAATCCATTTAACATAAAAAGAATGCAGTAGAAAATACATAAAAGCTTAGGGGTAACTGAGTTATGATATACTATAAAAGAATGCAGTGAGTTGGGCATGGTGGTTAATGCCTGTAATCCCAGCTATTTAGGAGGCTGAGGTTGGAGGATCCCAAGTTTGAAGGCAGCCTGGGCAACTCAACACAACTTTGTCTCAAAATAAATTAGACAGACAGACAGTTATTTAGTCAGTTGGATAGGGCTGGAGGTGTAGCTCAGAGGTAGAAGTCCCTGGGCTAAGTCCCTAGGTATAAATGGTGTTAGAAGGGGAAGCATTAGTTTCACAGGTGATATGCCTTAAGTACTTGAATTAGGCCAAACTAAATGACCTTTTTTAGAAGATCAGGAATAAGAGAATGTGGGTACAACTTGCTAAAAGCAGTGTGTGCTATGTAATGCCACAGTTTCTATGCTCAATCTTCTACCACCTTTTTGTGCTCATATTCATTTAAAGAAAAATTCTCAGAAACATCCATTAGCCCTTGCCACAGGCACTGTGGAAAACTCTGCTGTTCTAGAGCAGCCCGTTCCACCTCCAGCCTCAAAGACCTTCCCTTCCATGAGCAGGGTCATCCCCTTCCACTGAGGAGAGGAACAGCAGCCGTCAAGCCAGGGACAGAAAGCCTCCTGGGACAAGCACAGAGCCTCCAGCTCTCCAGCACTCCACGAGCTGTTGATGAGCAGTGACACCTCCAGCCCGCTGTTGCCATCAGCCAAATGGAAGGCTCTGGAATTCTGGCAATTTGGTGGAATGGCTGTGGGTTTTGAGAGGAAAATGGACTATCCGTGAGAGATGCGCTCCAGAGACAAATGCCACAGCACAGCCAGGGTTGGGCCCATCTGTGCCACTCAGATCCTCCCCTACCCCTCTGTCTTATGCTGCTGGACCTTGTCCTAAAGGTCAACTTCTTTGGTACCCTCTGAAGCACAGAGTCATCAGTGGCAACAGAGATGACTTGCCCAGGTTCATCCAGTTTCTGGGTAGAAGACATCTGAGACTCTGAAATACCACAGGGGCTGCTCTTAGAGCATCCGAGTAGCAAGTGCACTGTGCGTACCGTGGCCTCTCGTGAAAAGCCCTTGACTAAAAACTAATCTCAAATAAGAAACAGCATCAAAGGAGGCAGCGTCAAGCCTGAGAGCTGCTATTTTCTGCAATGCGATACACACCGGAGGAGAATGAGACTGAAACACACGTAGAGTCTATACAGATTAGTCATCCATACAGAGTAGTCATCCGGCATTCTGTGGCCTGTCACAGCGACAACATTTACACTTAAAAATTTACTAGAGTGCTTCGAAAAGACTATTTCAGCAACAGGAGATGATGATAAGATGTTCAATCACAGACCAAAAACCTGGTCAGAAGCAAAAAAAAAAAGGTAACCAAGGAACAAAACAGGACAATGCCTTGGGATCCCAGAAGAAAACCAAAGAAGGCTGTGAAGACAGCCAGATCCAAGAGGTACTCCTGGGAGCGCCTCGCCACTGCCCTCCAGCGCTAGCACATCTCGCTTCATAGAGTTCCTCAGGCCTCCAACCCAGTCCCTGGGCCCTTGAATCCATCTATACACCAGAGTCCACGGAGTCAATTTAATTGAAAGAAAAACCCACTTCCAGTGCCTGGGAAAAGAGATCTATGAACACACCCTGCCCCTACATATCCATGTGTCTGTAAAACCACCCTTTAGGTGGGATCCAGAATGTTTCTTATTCCCAAAATAAATACTGTGTTTGATATTTTGTACAACAATTATTACTGTACCTAGTAATGCTGTGGGTAAATTACACACTATAATAACAGAAATACCTCCAGTTGGGCATGATGGAGCATACCTGTAATCCCAGCACTCGGGAGGCTGAGGCAAGAGGATTACAGTGAGTTTGAGGCCAGTCTGAGCTATACACTGAGTTCAAGGCCAGCCTGAATTACATGGCAAGACCCTGTCTCAAAAATTAAAACAGAATTTAGAAAAAATAGAAATACTCTGGGTATTTTGCAAATTTTACAGATTCTGTGGTCTAGCTTGGCGTATAACCACCATTCACAATACTGTTTTACAGAAACATACATCCGTAGTCCTAGACAACCAACTCTCAAGTTTTTGAAGCATGACACATTTGTATATTAGGGACTGTCTGTACTTTCATGCTTGGTTACCATTTCAACTCTGCCCCAATCAAACAAGTCCATCGGAATATTGTTCTGTGAACCGACCAGAGTAAGATTTAAGGGAACACTCTGTAAGTAATCAACTTTGAGCCTCACAAGTCAGGTACCCCATGACACACAAGACTGGACATGACTTGTCCCAAAGCCTCTCCATTTAAAATAGATTAGGCAAAGATATTTAAAAACAAACAAAAAACTTAGGAACACAGCCTGTTCTGTTTCACAGACTATTGAACGTGGTTTTTCCACTGTTTATTAACATCTCTCCAACCCACTTAAGCACATGCTTGCCTCAGTCCTCTGTCTTCCACTGGCACTGGCGGGGCATGGCTAGCCCCTTAAGCACAGAGGTAGAGAGTCACTATGACAGATTAGACACCAGACAGAGCAGCTTATTGCTAGTTTGCAGTCAGTCAAGCGTCACAAGGCACACACGGGGCGAACCCGCATAGTTTGGTTACCACGTCTATAGCCAATGCCACATGCCTTTATCCTTATAGGGAAGCAGCCCCAGGATCCCACACGCCCGTAATTGCTAGTGGTTGTTGCAGTGGTTATGGGAGAAGAGAGCGGTGAGGAAAGAGGCGAGGAAGGGGGAAAGCGGGACGAAGAGTATGACTGAGAGTGGGGACCCAAGAGGCACACACGAACAACATGGGCCCCAAAAGCCTGTCAGAACCCACTGTTCTCTACACAACCTGAAACAATTTTTATGACTCTAACGACCTTGCTTTTAAAGATTGAATCCTACTTTGTTCCAAACTGTTCCACCTCTGGCCTTCCATCTTGTTAAAAGCACTGCACAGAACACCCAGGACGCACAAGCTCCACTCTAACCAAGACAGGTGAAGGGCCAGTGAGTGCGGTAGTCTGGAGAGATGTCCTTCTGTTTTGACTTGGTCACTCTGACGAAAGGTAAATCGGGAAGTGGCGCAAAGGATGCTGGGCCAGAAAGAAAAGGGTTCCTTGTGGGCCCAGCTCTGCTTTGTGCCCACTGATCACAATGGACCTCAGTTCACCTGAAAAATACTCCTTGCACAAGGAGTTCCATTTAGAAAAAGAACGGAAGAATGCTCTGAAAATTGTGAAATGAAGTGCTTTTATTCTACCTTTATTTACCTTCATACAAAAATTCCAGTTAAAAAAATAAGTCTGAAAAAAATCACTCGAATGCAATAAGAAGCCAAACCCTAATACCCCTTCTCCACAGGAATAGACACGTCATTCTGCTCCAAGCTGTGAAGCCAAGCTTGTCTAGGCAAGAACAAGGCTTTTAAGTTTATTTTTTGCCTTTCCTCCTCTTCTCCATTCAAATAATAACACTCATTTCATAAGATCCAGAAGATGGGGGAGAGCTGAGAATCACAAATAACAATCTTCAGGGCTGTACCAAGGATAATATATTAAGAAAAAAGTCATAAACAATGATTTAATTTCAAATGCAAAAGCTTCACCTGCCCAGAATTTTCGCTGGGAAAAAATTCCAAACAAATAAATCTCTAAAGGCAAATTACTTAGAAAAATGACTTAACTGGAAATCAAGCACACTCCTCCCATTCTTGTCTAGCTCTTTACTTTCTAGAGGACCACCAAGCCAACCACAAATCACATGCTAGTGAGAACCTGGCTTCCTGCAAGTTGACTGCTCTTTGGTTTTGACTAAATCCATCTACTTCCTGTCATCATTGGTCAGTCCCAGCTTCCAAACCTACAAAGTCTGGATGCAAGAGACCATCGCATACCACTGACATCTCTCATATTTGGTCAGCCCACTGGAACATGAGACTAATAAGCCACAGGAAAAGTGCCCACCCCGATGGCAGGGTCTGGGTATGGCAGGGGTTGGAACCAACTGATGAAGATAAGGACTGACCACAGATGGCACTTCGACTCATCAAGCATCAACACAGTGTGGGCTGCCTGCAGAATCAAACCCAACCACATGTGAAGCACTGGGAGGGAAAAAACAAGAATGGCATATGGGTCTCACTTAGAGAAGGCTTCTAATCTAACTGGGGAGGGGAATGCTACACCCAAATCTTAATACAAAAGGGAACAGAAAAAATGAAATGTACTGTAAATTGATGGTGGTCAATTAACACATGATTTACACAATACCAGAACCTCAAAACCTCCCTTTAACCAGTTTTCAATTTACAAATCTTCTAAATAGCACAGCTCATCTATTCATTCACAAACTATTTGGTGGGTACTTTCCATAAGCTAGGTCCTATTTTGATCATAAGAGACACAAATGTCTGAAACAAAAGTAGCCCTGCCTCTGAGGAGACCAGGCAGTTGACTTGGCAGTAAGCAAATAGGCAATCACAGAACAGTCACACGCCGTGATATCCCAGGGGGACCTAGAAGAGGCACCCATCCTGGAGCCGGGGGAAGGAGATGACAGCGAGTGTCCTATAGAAGAAGAATAAGCTTTAGCCAGGGGAAGGCGAATGTTCCAGGCAGAGGAAGCAGTACCCCAGGAACCGTGAGAGCCTCCGCACGCCATAAGGGTGCGTGCACACTTGAATTCAAGGCCACTGCTGCTCCCTGCCAGAGAAGCAGGCGATAGAGGGAGTCACTGAAACCAGGAAAGAGAACATTCAGGATGCAAACGGGGGTCAGCCATGTTGAATGGCACTGCAAGAAGGATGCAGAGTATCAGATGGCTTAGCCAAGGGGAAGTGAACGTCTGAGGGTAAAGACTGAGTTTCTCAGGGCTTAGGAGACTTAGAGGAGGAAGGCAGGGGAATGGCTGGTCCCAGGCGAGAGGTGGGGGCAGAAACTGCTGGAAAGTCTGGATGCAGGAGAAAACCCACAGGAGGGGGAGAAGCTGAGTGAGAACAGGGAAGCACAGGGCGCTGAGGTCGGAGAGCAGAAGGCCTGGGTTAGCAAAATGGCCAAGGCAGGGGAGACCTCAAAGACTAGGGCAAGAAGAGGCAGGAGGACAGGAAGTTCTCAGCGATGCAGTGAGCAAACCTGAGGGCAAGCGCTGCCAGGGCCCAGGGGCTCGGAGCTAAGAAGGGTAGGGAGTGGGGCAAAGGGACCCACTTCCAACAAGCAGCTTCAAACAAGGCAAGTGCTTAAACAATTCTGCAATACTATGGCAACTTACTGAGGAGGAAAGCTTCATGGAATGCCAAGATGTAGGCGCACACACACACTGCCCCATCAGTCACCCCCGCCACCCTACGTGTCTGCAGCATCCTCAGCGAAGCATGACCACCAGCAGGGCCCTTGCCCAGAGTCTGCGCTTCTGTAAACTCACACTTTTCCTTTTCTTAAAAGCAGCTGCCTCCTCTGCAACTCTGGCTACACAATGCCTTTGACTTCATAATTCCATCAAGAGACTTGTGAACTAGTGTTTTTCCACCCTATACATGTACTTCTGCTATGTACGTTCCATGGCGTCTGCTCAGTGACACATAAGTGACTCCAAAATAAACTCAAAAGGAAAAAAAAAAAAAAAAACTCCACTAAATCATCCATTGACCATTAAAAGTCATCCAAGCACCTTTTATTCTACTCTATCACCCATTTGTAAGGAAATCTTTTCAGATCTTCAAATTGGGTAAGGTAATCGACAACTATTTTTTTTAAAAAAAAGCTTATTATAGTTCTAGCCAGTGTGGTGGCATAACACTGTAATCACTGCACTCTGGTGGGGCAGAGGCAGGAGGAGCACGTTTCAGCCCAGGATGGGCAATTTAGTGACTCAGCCAAACTGTCTCAAAAAATTTTAAAAGCTGGACATGTAGCCGAGTGCAAAGGCTTTGGATCACTCTTTAAGAAAGAAAGAAAGAAAGAAAGAAAGAAAGAAAGAAAGAAAGAAAGAAAGAAAAGCAAGCTACTGTACATTATCTTCACAGCTAAAATTAAAAGGGAAAAAAACACATTTGTACCAGTTTATCATCTGAAGATATCTAGCTCTTATTACTTCTTTGTGGCAAGAAGAGTTTAATATTTGAATGGGAAACAGCAGCAATCACCAAATCATTCAGAATTACTCAAGATTTTTTTTCATATAAGTTACCATGAAAGTCTCAGAATTTGTAATCCCAGCTGAAGTGTTAAAAATGCTAAAAATTAAGGCTGACTCCTCAGTCATTTGAAAGATAATTATCAGCAAAATTTTGCAAGGCACTTGACCTCAAAGAACCAAATGACGCCATCTGTGTAATGAGAACTGCTCATAAACAGGCCACAGAATGAGAGAAGCCAGGCAACATCATTAAAAATATTCACAACATACACACGAGACCGCTGTCCTCACAATGTCAGCCGCAGATGGGGCCAGGCACTCACTCTCAATATATTCTTAGTGAGACAGACTAATACTTGAAGATTGTTTTTGAAAATCTGCATTTTACATATTAAAATATAATTCTGCTTTTTGTACAGACTAAAGTTGATGTGATTACATACTTGAACAAAAGTTATTACACCTCAGTGAACACAGCATTGCCTGCCTGTAAGTGCAAAGCTCTGCGATTTGGGGTCTAGGGTTCCAGTCACCTCTACGATGCCACCTTTTAGAAGGAATCGGGGACCATTACAGCAGCCACAGTGGGAAGAAATGGCAGAGGAAACAGGCAGAAGGAAAGAAAGAAAAAGAGGAAAGAAAATACAGAGAGAAAGAGACGATACCTATGGATTCAGAAGGTGGAAATTGAGGACCAAAGAGGGAGAAAATGAACCAGGATCCCACCCTTCCAGAGCAGAGAAGGGCACGGAGGAGTAAGCTTAGGCTCTGGCTCCAGAGCATGCGGGAGCTCACGGCTTCTTGCTCTGCAGCCCGTGGCTGGCACAGCACCTGGACAGACGTCCTGCACCTGTTCCATCTGCTTCCGGTCCTCACTTAGTTCTTCTTCCAAGTATCCCCAGGGTACCTGGGGCCTGGGCCTATGGGGCTCTCTCTATTTAGCCACTTCCTCACATGGTCTAGTCCACTCCCAAGGGCAGGACCAAATCGATTTTGCTACCTTGTGCCCCCACTGCCTGCCACCTTGTGCCCCCACTGCCTGCCAGAAAGCCTGGCATTTAGTTGCTGCCTGTGTTTGCTGAATACAGAATGAATGGGCTGCAGCAGTAAGCAGTGTGCAATCTAGAAGAACAGGACGAAGACGGATGAAAATCTTCAACAAGAAACGGGTCTCTGGTTGTTGACTTTCATTTTATATATATAACAAAGCAGAAAGCAGCTAAGTAGCGGAAGAAGTATCTGCTGCTTGACCCAAGTGTCTTATAATAGTAAAGGATCATCTTTATTGTCTGTTCTCGTTTGTCAGGTACAGCAAATCTCTATAGGATAAAACAGAAATGCAGGCAGAATCAAAGAAAAAGCAAGCCCTATACATAATCAGCATGTTTGTGGCTAAACAGGGATAAAGAAAATATTAATACACATTCCTGGCAACCTATATATTTGTTTTCTTTTTATCATGGTTATCATTTATTTCATCCCTTAGGAAAGATAGAAAAATCATCTGATCATGAACTCAAACACAAGACAAGTGGTATTATTCCTGTTATTGTTAAAAATTGTTAGTAATAATTATAAAAACATTATTTCTTAGATTTCTCAGTGAGATCTGAACAAATCATATTGAACAAATCATTCTTGTTCTCAATTCTCACAGCACTCATCCAATATAACTTCTAGGTTGGTCATCAGAAATACTTCATGGAAATAGCTAAACCTAGGACAAAAATACAGTGACACTCAATTGCTCCAGGTGGAAAAAAAAGTGGTGGCTTCCAACTTCCTCAAAATAGCAAAAGGGACTAAGGATGAACAGGAAAAGGGGAAGGGAAGAGAGGACAGCGGCACCTGGCCAGGGATCTGACCCTGGATTTGGGCGTCAAGGACACTCATTTCCTCTGGCCGCCAGCCCTTCACCCCTCTGCTCCCCACTCTATCTGAGGAAGGGACCCTGTCACTCAGCAGGCACACGGCCACGCGTCACGCTGGTGTTTACGTTATGCTTTAGGAGAGAACAGAGCTCAGAGTAGAAGCTGCGTACCCGAACACTTCCAAGGCCCTGACAATATGCAGACGAGGTCGGCGTGAGCCACCGCGGGACTGCGGTACAGTAAAGTGTGCAGACGTGCCGGCCCAAAGGACGGGCCCCCAGCTCAGCAGACAGACGGCTGCAAATGGGACTCACAGTGATTTTCAGAATCCAGACTTACATGTGATTTCTCCTGATTTATAAACTATGGCAAAAAAAATTAAACCTCTCTTTTTTAAGAACACTGTGTACACCAAGCAAAATACAGTTGTCAGTGGCCAATTTGTAAGAGGTCAGAAAACTCAACAAAGGTCAAAAGCTACAAACTATCTCTTCATACCCAGGATCCCTGGTCTCTGGTCACACATCTGGAAGCTGGAGCCAGGACCACACTGCTACACTGTTTTTCTGGTAAAGCTGAACTCAGGAGACCAGAGCTAAGGCGGAGCACAGGACACCTCCTGCGGCTACAGACCAACTGCTGGTGCACAGTGAGCGGCACTGCACTGGACCTGGGCACAGAACAGAGCTGGATAAATGTCAGCTATTAGTGGGTTTTGTAGATTTGGGTCCAATTACAGAATGCAACAGTCCCCTGTAGACATCAGCATTTCAAAGGGAACTGCATTCACCAGTGTAGCATTCAGTACTACAGTTATAACAGTACTATAGTACTGTTATATATGGGATCTCATTTATAACTCAAAGGGCATTTTATCATTTCTAAGGACATAATGGTGGGTTCCTGAGCAAGGGGTGAGGGGAGGAAAGAAGGTACAAGAAAAAAAAAGTGGGGGTCTGGGGATTTAGCTCAGTGGCATAAGCGCCTGCCTTGCATTTATAACTCAAAGGACATTTTATCATTTCTAAGGACATAACGGTGGGTTCTTGAGCAAGGGGCGAGAGGAGGAAGGAAAGTACAAGAAAAAAAGGGGGCTGGGGATTTAGCTCAGCGGCATAAGCACCTGCCTTGTAAGCGCGCAGTCGTGAGCTCGATCCCCGGTACCAAAAAAAGAATAGAAGGAAGAAATAAAAACCAAGCTTTTGTGGGTGAAGAGGGCCCAGGGGCTCAAGGGAGGGGAGGGGAATAGGAAAAAGAGGAAGCAGCAAAGATATAGCACGATGAATATTATCGCTATGAATAACTAACATGTACGGATAAAACAGAGATAATAAATAGTTCTTAAAGTTTTGAGTTAAAATGAAATTTAAAGTTTTGTCCCATCTTAGAAGACAGAACAGCCATACAATGCTACCAAATCCAGCATGAGCAGGACACAAAGCCCCAGTTGTTCCAGAAAAGTCACTCCACCCTAGGGACTCCTCACATGCCCATGTGGTTACAGAAATGAGACCAAGGCTATGCTATCAGGTAGTCTGCTCTAAAGACCACAGGTGTGGCATGTAAATCCTCCAGGGGCCACACAGTTAGAGGAAGACTCAGAATCCGAATGCAGCTTTCCTGAGCCTTCTTCTTCCATGACTACTCACATCCCTGGTCACGCCGGAATGTTCAGGGCGGAACAACCAACTACCAAGGTAGCGTGGGACTACAGCTCTGACAACCACTGTGGCGAGTAAGGCTAACCAGTATTAGAGACAGACACAGGCCACTGCCCTTGAGCACCAAATGCCCTAAGAACTGAGGGGAGCAGCTGTTTATAGCCCCATGAAGCCTTACTCCAGTACACTGCAGAGTTGGCCGTAATCTTTTCAAAATCTAGGAATCTCTATTATGCCTTTTCAATTGCAGAGGGTGAAGCAAGGGTTCCAAACCTCTATAAAGTACCTAATTTACTTGCTGGAGAAGTAGAAGTGTCATTAAACAAAGAAATCAACAATTTTAAGATAAAGTTGCCATGCTTTAAACTGTCCAATTTTCAAAGTACACAGAAAATAATGTTTGGAATGTAGCCAAGGGTAGAGTCTAGATTATGACCTACATTCAAAAATTGTCTTTCTAGAAAGCATTTTTTAATGGCAAAAGACATAAAGCGAACTGTGAACAGGAGACTAAAATTAGTTCAAACCACAAATGACCTAACATACTTATCACTTCCTTATGATCAACCTACAAAAATCAAACATTAAAAAGCATTTACAAAACTAAAGGTGTGAGGCCAACTGAGTTTTGTAACTTCTGCTGTATCGCTCCTTCCCCCTAAAACAGACCTAGCATGTGAACATTACCAAGGATGACTTTTTACCAATTTGAAAAGTTCAAGGGAAACCGTTAGAGCCCAGTTCTGCGCTGTAAATAAAAAAACAACATGTTCCATGCAGTTCTTAGTGGGTAGAAGAGCAGCCACCTCCTCAAACTGAAGAACATCTCAGTGACCGTCCACGCCCTTCTCCAGCTGCACTCACTCACAGCGAAGAAAACACCAGCCTACTGCAAACCAAAGCACGCTCTATCTTTAAAATTACCTATTTCCTACTTACTTTT
This sequence comes from Hydrochoerus hydrochaeris, assembly GCA_004027455.1. Lineage (NCBI taxonomy): Eukaryota > Metazoa > Chordata > Mammalia > Rodentia > Hydrochaeridae > Hydrochoerus > Hydrochoerus hydrochaeris. The sequence continues at coordinate 757,690 of PVLA01000095.1, forward strand.
CTTTTTAACAGGGTCTCAGTCTGCATTTCAGGCTGGCCTTGAACTCACAGAGATCCTTTCCTATCTCAGCCTACTGAGTGCTGGGATTACAAGCATGTGCCACCACAGCCGCCTACTTATTTCCTACATTCAAAGCAACCCTCCTCTAACACACAAAGCCTGTTGGGTAACACACACTTTGTCACCCTTCAAGCAGCGGAACAAATTGCAAAAACAGGCTTAGAGAAAGAGAAAAAAACAAAAACAAAAGCTGGTATGACGAGGTGCACACCTACAATCTCAGCACTCCAGAGGTCAAGGCAGGAGAACTGCTGTGAGTTTAAGGCCAGCCCAGGATATAAAGTGAGTTCAAGATCAGCTTGAACTACATAGCAAAAAACTAAAAAAAAAAGTGAGAGAGGCTTAGTTGGCAAATATGCAGGCATGAAAAATAAGGTACTAGGGTTATTGAACTTCAGTTTATTACACAGTGATTCCCTCAGCATGATAACTGTTTCCAAAAGTCTGTGGCAACTCTTCCAGGGAAATTCCTGCTCACAAAGGATGAAAGTAAGTGGTTATGGTGATTTCAGACCTCCCAAATGCCACTGTTCACACTTCAGTGTTGGTACACAAACTTTCAAAAGTGTTCTCAATGGCAGACAGAAAACTAAGGGAAAGTAGCAGGCTTGGACAGTTACTTGTGGTTGAACAGATTATATAAATGCTGCTCATGGCACTAATATTCCTAGGATATCTTCAAGAAAGGCTGCCCAGAGGACACAAAGGAGTATCTAGAAATGCTTAGAACCAATACCATGATCGGTACATAAAGGGCCCGGGAAGACCCCGCACCATGGGGAGTCTCAGGTTCAAGAAATATAAGGCCCCACTAACCCTCAGGTGTGACTAAAGCAGCTTGCACACTGGAGACTGCCCCAGCAGTGTGGCTTTGTGCTGTAAACCTGATGTGACTGAATGCAGCTTCCTGAACTGAGCACTGATGTGCTTCACCCCAGCTCCAAGGATGCCCCTAAAAACCCTGGCCCCAGGGTGGTGGGCAGCGACCGATCCCTGGAGAAAACCAGTAATGCTCTTCACTCAAAGGAACTGTTACAACACTGCTCAAATCAGGGTTCAAACGAAAAAGGGAAACGATGACAGCAACGACGACGAAAATAAAATATCCGCCCTTAAAGGAGATCACTGGGTGCCTTCTCAGAGGTCCTTTAACTCTGTGCAAAACTTAGCCACGCAAATACTCATGACTCAGTGAAGGCGTATTTTGCCTTTATCCTTCCAGAAGCAAGCTAAGCTCCGACTGTTTGAATAGTAAAGCAGTACAAAACGTAGAAGGGATAAATATAACAGCGACAAATGTTCAAGCACTGAGGGAATTTAAAGCTCATTTACCGTATCACACTAAGTCCAGCTTGCTTGTTGGTGTTATTGAGTGAAGTTATATTCAGAAGTGATTTCACCCTTCGACATTTTTAAGTAACCCATGTTCTTAGGAGAATTCCAACTATTGGAATAATGACTTGATGTCTGCTTTCCTGTCAGCAATTCTGTAACAGAGTATAATCCTCTGACTAGCCAGTCTCCATAAGAATAAAAAACAAAAAGCTGTTTGCTAGAAATTAGTATGGCACTTTTAAGTAAGATTCTTCCATAGAAAGAGATGTGTCAATAGGAACCTTTAAGAAAGAAAAAAAAGTCAAGCAAAAAAATATTTCATCATAGAGGTAACAGTGATCCTCCAATCACTAACTAATGATTTTAAAAATATAGCTGGAAACCTAGTTTTGCTATGCTCATTTTCTCTTTGCAAGTCGTGCTGCTTACCCACAAAAAGCACAAATACAGCTCCGGATTTTCCTTCCTTATCTAGAAAAAAATAAAATAAAATAAACAAACAAACAAACCAGGTCTCAAGTCTCAGATGCAAAAAAGGAGCCAAGAACACAAGATCACTTCAACCCAAAAGTGTAATTCAGCAAGTAGTTAAGCTGACTTCTTGAAGCACTAATTCTAAGTAGCATGGGGTGTCCGTAAAACTACACCATCTTGGTACAATCCTAAACATTCAAACTGAGAGAGAGACAGAGACAGAGACAGGGACAGAGAGACAGAGAGAGGAGATAGCAGAGATAGGGAGACAGAGACAGAAGGACAAGAAAAAGAAGGAAAGAAAAAAAGAAAAGAAAAGAGGAACGAATATTTTAAGTAGCAGTATTTGTATGCAGTGTGACTTATGCCAGAGCTGAAGGTCAGTACCTTTTGCGGGGCTTAACCATTTTTTCTTCAGCTGTTTGGGCACAGAGGGTCTTTCTTCCATGTGAAATGGTCATGTTTCCAGTTTTCAGACATTCAGAACTTACAAACTGTCAGCAAGATACTCATAATTACTTTAAGCCACCCTGAAAAAGAAGGCTGCAGCCAGTAAACTATGAAGACCATTCCTACACAAAGCACAGTATTATTTCTAAGTGCTGGAGACTTAGGTACTTTCTCCTCAAATACAACAGATGCATAAACTCTCATCTTATTCAAATGAAGCCCAGGCCAGATGTAGGTTTCCTTCTAAAATTACAACATAAAGGGCAGCCACTGTGTGTATCTAGCTGGGGCTGAATCTTTCGTAAATTCTCAAGAATCAGTTCCTCTATCAGTTACAGGAAAACCACCCGATTGCTAGTTAGAGGGAAACTGCGAACATAATTGTGTGCCAAGGCTATTCATTTTCCCACATCACAAATCAAATGAACCCCACTTATTAAAAATGTTTAATGCCCCTTGTTCAGACAGTCCCAGTTCTTCTGAGTGGTTAACTATACCGGTAGGCCTATAAATTGTTGGGCCTAAGTGTGCCTACCTACACCTTATAAAATTGAGTAACCATTGCAGTTTTTACAAGGATGACTTAGGAACATTAAATCCTCTTTGTGAATACAGTGAGGACTTTTATTACTTGACTCAAACTTAATGACCAGTCAGTCTAGGACTGTTTTTACAAATGAAGAGACTGGGCCAAAGGGAAGGAAGAGACCCATTCAGCACAAGAAGGGTTAAAGCTGAAACTACAACTCACAGCCAGACACTGAGGACATTAATGTGTCTTTAAAAAAATTTTTTTTGTTTCTGTATTTTGGAGACAAGGTCTCTCTATGCTGCCTACGCTAGCCTCAAAGTCATAAGGATCCTCCTGCCTCAGCCTCCATTGTGGCTAAGATTACAGGTGTGTGCCACAGCACCCCCATCTGGTTCACTTATGAGAAAGCAGATTATACTCTTTTAGTCCTAAGGGTCGTCTGATCGAAGGCTAAAAAATGCTTGCTTTTACCAGTTATAGTCTGAAAATAAAAAAGCACACTTTGTAAAGGGTTGCTGTTTTACGGAGAACCATATTTTCTATCCCACAATCAAATAATACTTTATGAACCAGCTACACACAAAGCCCCTCTAGGAGGCTTCTGAGAACAAGAGTGATGAGGCCAGCATAACTCAACAACACCTAGAAAGACATGTCATCTTCCCGTTGCCTGCTAATACATTTACCTTGCACCCACTACAAATGTGTTATTAAATTCAAAGTTTCTGTGAAACAAACTAATGGCATCAACTAGACAAGAAGTCAAGCCTTTTATCCAAAGCCACACGGCAGTGAACAGTAAATGACCTCCTCAGGCCAGCACTCCTGAGTACCCACTACTGCTGGTACTGATGCGGACTAACCCATTTGTTTCGGTCATTAGCCCCCTTGAATGGGACCTGGGAACTGTGTCTGACACATCTTTAAACAATCAGACCAGCAAAGTGCTGATAACCCCAACATACGCTGTGCCAGGTGCACAGGACTCAAAGGCAAATGAGCTCCTGGAAAGGTAACCTCAGGAAGCCTGGACTCCAGAGACAGACCCAGGACCTAAAGCAGCAGTTACAAGGAGGCCCAGAAAGCACTCGTATCAGGCTGTGTGCAAAGGCACAGCACAGAGCTAATAAACTCTAGCACAGCACAGAGCTAAACTCTAGCAGACACTCATGTGAGCTGGAAGGTGCAAGTGGGAGACGGTGGGAGGGGCCACCTGGACAAGCACTGAGCAGTGGTACAGAGGCGGTAAGCAGCTGTGCTCAGGGAGCACAGGCTTGTGGTGGGGCTGGAATAAGAGCTCCGTGGAAGGGGACGTGTGCAACCTGCTGCCATGAAGAGGACCTTGGACCTGAACAGAACTATGAAAGTATTAGAAGGAGCCGCACAGAGGAGTGACAGGCTCAGATCTGTTTTTAAAACAAGTATTCGAGGGACAAGGCGATGAGCATACACAGTGGAGGGGGAATGTGCAGCGGAGGGACCAGGTTAACAGGTAACCAGTTTCACCCACTTCTGCTGTCTTTTTGCAGTCTTACAGGCAAAACTGGGGACCCTATTCCCCTGGGTGGATGCCCCAGTAACGAACTGATGCAAGATGCTAGAAGGAATCAAGAACTACTCCTAAGGCCCCAGCACCCCTGGGTACTCAAAATTTGGCCAGTGCCAAAGTACACCATACAGAAAACAAAGACTCACGTAGAAGTCCAAGTTTCCCAAACACGGGCAGCACAAAGAACATGCCCAGCCGATTTGCCAGTACTGGTTAGCACTGGGAACGGATTAACATAAGCACTGGAGGGAAGAATGCCAAATTATGCCAACTGTACTTGGGCTTGGGTAGGCCTCAGAAGAAGTTACTGCAGTTTAAAAGCACAGTGTAGAACACACGTTGCCAAAGAGATTCTGCAATCACAAAGATCAGAAAAGATCCCTCCCCTCAAAAAAGGAAAGGAAAAATGAGTGACAAAGAAAAGGCAGGTCAATTAGTAGTTCAAGTCAGAAAAATCTCCATAGGAAAATCTCATATTCATTTCTATCACAAAATTCAGTATACATTCAGTTAATTATCAATACCAGATTTTTGCCCCACAGGTTTTGATGAGCTGTTCACACTAAAATGTAAAATATAATGTTACTCATTAGCAGCTAAAAACCATTTCTGTTATCCATTTACCATTAACTGTCAGCTAACTTTTTAGAACCACATAATATGATTTGCTTACTTCCAAAAGTATCAATATACTATAAATATGCTAGAGATGGCAAATCCTGATGGCAGTAAGTCCTTTCCGACCCAGTTTCTAGTTATGCTCCCAGTTAATTTAGCAATTTAGTACCAACAATTACAAAGGCCTTTACACCTTTCCAAAGTGATGATCAGACACCTAAATTTAGTTCACTCAAACCAGGGCTGAACAAGAATATTCAGAGCTAACAGGTCACCCAAGATGACTAGAACTTCCCGATCTCCCCACGTCATTTCCGTTTATCTTTTTTTTTTTTAAGTGAAGTGAGTCAGAGTGCATAGATCTTTCTCCTCTGCACAAATAGTGTTTTTTTCTCTCTCTCTGAAGAGAATGGTGTTTAAATAAACATCATTGGGAAGTCCTAATACTGGTCTTCTTGGAATATAACAACATAAGCCGTATATGCCAGTAAGGAACTTTAGTGCATTACTGTTACAACATGGTTTTAACCTCATCAGGGATTAGATCGTATTTCATAATGAAGGCAACTATAAAAACAAATGTCAATTGGAAGAGTGGTTCATTTTACAAAGCCTGCCTCTAACATGGAATAAATCTGGGCTTTAAGTCACAAGCTACTGTGGCAACCTCCTTTATCTGAAACAATCAAATCATTCACACCAAAAAGTAGTGAACTGTGACAGAGAACCAAAGACTAGAGATGAGAAAAAGAGCTAAACACCTGACCCAGGCCCTCTTAAACCACAAATGGAGGGCAGCATATTATCTATTATTTTCATTCATTTAATTTTAATTCATTTAATTTTAACTTCATTCATTTTCATTCTTCTCTCATCATAAAAAACCAGTACCTTTTTCCTGAGTTCTCTCTTTTGGACAGAAAGACTAATTCAAACACAAGGCTCACTGAATACGGTACCACTTCCACTTTCAAATCAAATGACTGTAAGTCATTTAAATGCTAGAAAATTTTTAAAGTCATCTACAGAATGCTATCAAAGCAGACTTTTTATAGACCTAAATGCTTGTTAGCATCATGCAATTTATTAGCATCAAAGATTTAAAACATGATTGTGCTCACTTTATCAAAATGAGCTGGTCAAGGATCTTTGCCTGAAACATTTGTTTTCAAAGCTGCCACATTCACCACTTTACCCTTTGTTCTTTTCCCATTTGTTTCCAAGTTTGTGGATCTTTTTGTTCTAATTAGAAGAGTTAAACAGAAATGACAATACTACCTAGTTCATAGTTTTAAGTAAAAGTCACACATTATTTTTCTAACTACAATGGACTCATCTCAAAATATGACTTTGCAAAAGACAGCCTTCATTATATGTTATAAAATATTAATTTTTTTCAACTTCCATTTTCTAACCAACAGCACACATTTCTTTGGTAAACCGACATGTCTTGGAAAATTAACATCTTGCATTCTCTCAAGGTCATTTGAGTTCCTTTTTTAAACAAGCCACAGTTGTTAAGATAAAGAGACACTTTTCAATTTAAAAACACCTTCTGATTTTGACTTTTAGAAAACAAAAATATTTGCACTATAGAGGTGTGAAAAGCCCACAGTGACAATATTTAAGATCAAAAGAAACCACCTCAAGGAATCGGCAATCCATTGCTGGGGGGGTTGGGGGGGTCTTAATTACTTCTGAGATTTAAATGTGGTGGAGAAATTTAAAAACGGGAATTAATTGAAGATCAATAGTTTCATGCTGGTAGAATTCTTAACCCAGTTTTAATGATGCTTTGGGTGTCAGGTCAGGTCACCCTGACTTAAAAGTGTAAGAAGTCAAATTTTTTTTAAAAAAATGAATTTGTTACCAATGCAGCAAGTTTCAGTATAAAGGATTCTCCAGAATGCTTCCTCGAGTTATGGAGTATTTCACAATTAACTCCAACACTCTAGACCAGCCATTGTCATGGAAAGCCACTCTGGGCTGTATCGCATTAGATTTGATGCAGAGAATTTGTCTACATACTCTCAGCCACTGTCAAAGCTATTCAATTAATTCACAGAAATTAGACATGGTATACACATTTTATCTATTGATCGATCATACTTACACAGATTAGAATTATAAATATTAACTCTATTAGAAGTTAATATTCATTACAGCTTAAGTATAAAGAATCTTGTCAAATACACTTGAAATCAAGGCTGCCAAAAAAGGCCTTTGTTACTCAAGCATACCAAACAACTGCCTAAAGCTTTTTTCTCTTTTAAGTGAAGCTCAAAATAGATTTTAATACTACAGATGATGGATCTCACAATCTGCCTTTGGAGCCTACAAGCTGAAAACATAAGAAACTGCCTTCTCCTTTTACACAAGTAACAAAAATCTATTTTGTACCACACTTATTTAAAATACTGAGCGAATGTGGTTTTGGTTAATCCTCAACCCCCGCAATGACATTTAATCAGGAGAACATATTTTCTTTAGAGGATTTGTCTGCAAGTGAAAGAAGACCTCTTCATGCTCTCAGTCTGTTTTACAAATCTGTGAGAAACCATACCTTCCCAACTTTTATGAACCAGTAAAACCCACAAGTAGAGGAGGTCTCTGAAGATAGGATCATCTGAACCGCACCAAAGGCTAAGATGTTCACTGAGGAAAGATGCCATTTTAGAGAGAGTTAACACTTTAGCCTACTCGACTACCTGCCTCAAAATGTAATATTTTGGCCCGGGGTGGAGTGAGTCCTGCAAGCCTCACTGGAAGTCTCCTGGGCCCCATAATGCCACGATCAGCCGCTCCTCCTCGGCCCTTTCTCTTAGGCAGCAGGCTCCCTGTGCAACCACACTCCACCGCAGCCGGGTGTCGTTCTTTTCACACTTGTCACCATCTGAAATGACTTGCTTGTGGGTTCCACAACCTCATTCGACCCCAAGTTCCACCGGGGTCGGATCTCGCCTCTCCTGCTCAACAAACACTATCCCCGGTGCCTAGCACGGAATAGGCAAGCCAGCTGATGGCCAATAAATGAATGAACAGGAAGGAGGAAGGGGACTGTCATCCCGGGGACTCGCCGCACACCGAGACTAGGGGAAAGGAAATGTGAAGGAAGGAGGGGGAGCAGGCCTTTCCCCAGGGAGACAAAGGAAAGGAGGTAGAGATGGTCCGCTCCAGAAAAGGAAGTGGTGGGGCTGTTAAATCAACCCCAGGGGACAAAGGGTGGACAGGAGGGGGGCGGGGGCGGGGTGCGAGAGACTCACGCCGAGTATGGACTGGGGGCCTACGGAACCGAGAGGTCACCCGGGCCGGCGGGTGTGCGGTAGGTGGGGGATCGAAGAGGGCTGTGAAGCCCGGGAGAGACGCAGGCCCACCCGAGAAGACAAAGAGAGATGGGGGTCGGCCTGTGCCGCCGTCGGACAGAGCCCCAAGCCACAGAGCCGAGGTGAAGAGTGGGACCCCGCAGAGATCGGGGACCGGGATCTGAGAAGGTTCCCGAGGCCTAAGCGAAGGGCCTGCCGCGCTCCGGGGCGCTCCCGCACCTGGTAAATGGCCGCCCAGCTCCCGGCCTTGTCGATCTGCTCGAACTCCTTTTCCATTTCCATGACAGGCCAGGGTGGTGCCGCGCCCCCTTCTCAGCCAGCAACACCGCCTGTCGATCTAGGCTGCGTCTCGCTCTGAATCCCCAGGCCCGTTCCAAGCCGCGACTCTCGCCGCTACCGCCGCCCTAAAGCAGCCGCTGCTACTTCATGTCAACCCGGCAGCCGGAAGCACTCACCCCGCCTGCCTCGGACTCCGCCCCTGTAGCTGGAGAACCAATCATCACTCGCGAATGTCGGTAAGGACTTCCGCGGGGCGGGGTAAGAGGCGGGGCTGGGGTGGTGGCCTTGGCCCCGCGAGAGTCTGACAGCACGCGCTGCCCTCTCCCCTCCCGAGCTCCCTGCTTGGGCGTGGCGCGCGCCTACTCGTTGCCTAGGCGACCCCTGGGCGCCCCGCCCACAGAGTTTGGGTTTGTGAGAACCGGTGGATTTTGGGTTCGATGCTATACCTGAGTGACCTTGAGGTAATCTTGCATTTTTCCTGCCAGGGTCCTGGCCGTAGGGCACCTAGTTGGAGCATGGGCGGAGGGCAGCAGGCTCCCTTTCCTGTGTCTGGGCTCCGGCCTAAAAGTCTGCCCTGAAATTTAGAGCTTCGCAGTTACCCAGGCTGCTAGGGAAAGCCCGCTGGTCTCTTGGGGTAATGTCCCTGTCTAAAACGCAAGCTTTCCGTTTGGGCTGGAATGAATGGAGGGGGCCTTGGGATGGTTTTCTGCGTTTCCCAGTGTGTGGGGAAATCCTGCTTGAGCTAAACTCAGTGGAGCACAAATTCTGATACCTTACCATCTCCTGGGAAGTGTGTTGAATAGTGCAGGCTGCGGATCTCCTTTCCAGCAGGGCCTCCGGGCGAGGCCCAGGAAGCTGTATTTTCAACCACCACCCCAGTAAGCTCTAAAACTTGTGGTCCTGGATGCATACATGAGAAGGATGAGATTGCTTTCCTGCAGGCTCCAGTTTAAATCATCTACCTCTGGGCCTGGCGCGTACCATGCAGTCTGAAGACCTTGTCATCTCAATCCTATTCCTGGGCCAATCCTGCCCAGAGCTCCTACTGGTAGTACAGGTTGAATTTCAGCTCATTCCTTGGGCAACAAACCTCCAAGATATTATTCCCATCTTATATATATGAAGAAATTGAGGCACAGAAAGGCAAAAATCACTTATCCAGAGTTGCATTATGAAGAGGTGTGGAGACCACTTAGGTGATATGGATTCTAAACTGGTCTTTACAGAAGTGCTTGCTTGGAGCCGAGCTACCTGAGTCCAAATTCTGGCTCTACTAAATCGTAGTGGTGCAGCTTTAGGTGAATTTATGTTTATCTCTGTGTCTTCATTCTCTCCTTTGTAAAATCGACATGATGAAGGTGATAACCTCAGAGGTGGTATGAAGATTGCAAGGTTGCATATAATGCTCCTAAGATAGTGAGAAGCTCAATAAATATTAGCTCTCATTATTATGTCCTTCAAATAGCAGCAAGTGGAGAGGTCAGTGAATTTTTACTAAATAAATACAACTGGTTCAACAGATAATGTCTTTGGCAACTGAAGGTTCCACGAAGGGGGAGTAATAAAATTCTGGTGAAAATTTGGGACTCCAAATTGGACACTCCAAAGGTGTCTAATTTAAGAGTTAGGCCATTTACATGATTCTCCAAGCACATGGGCTTTTCTTGCCCTCATATTACATATTTGAGCACTAATTTGTCTGAAGCCCACAGCACCAAGAGCTCCCTGGTGAGAAAAAGCAGAGCTGGTTCATTCCTATCCTTTTATGCTGAGGTAAGTAAGTTCATCAAATAAAGCTGGTTATGAAGGCATAGGCCTGCAACCCAGCTACTCAGGAGGCTGGGACAAGAGCATCACAAATTCAGGGCCAGCCTGGGAAATTTAGAGAGATCTATCTCAAAATAAAATAATACAAAAGGGGCTGAGTATGTGACTCAGTGCTGTCTGGATTCAATCCTTAGTACCATAAAAATCAATCAGTCAATCAAATACCTGTTTTGAGCCTAAGTGATCCTCAGACTTGCAGGAGTATTGCTTGATGAGGGGCTTGGCCAAAGCTCTGCATGGGACATGGTAGGAGAGCACAGGACTGGGGCAGGCTCAATTAGACCCCAGTTTAAGCTGTTTTGTGGCTCGTCTGGTTTCCTACAGCTGCTGTAACATACTGGTGGCTTACAATAACAACTGCATCCCTCGCAGTTCTAGAGGCCCCAGAAGCCAACATGTAAGGTGTTGAGAACACCACGTTCCCTTTGGAGGCTCCAGGGCAGAACCCTTCCCTGCCTGTTCCAGATCTGGTGGCTCCAGTCTTCCTTGGCTTGTGGCCTCATCACTGCTACTTCTGACTTGTTTCACAAGGTTTTCTTTCTCCGTATCTCCTCCTGTCTCTCCTTTATAAGAACACCCGTAATCAGATTGAGGGCCTAGCCTCATCCATACTGATGTGGCAATTCTAGGTAACTCAGATAATCTTAACGGCAAGATCTTTAAATTAATTACATGTGCAAAGGCCCTTTTCCCAAGTAAGATCATATTTCCAGGCATTTGGGTATTAGAGCTTGGACATGTCTGTCGGGGGGCTTCTGTGCAATCCACTACCATGATAGAAAGTGAAACCTTATCACACATATCAGTCTTGTGTGAAACCCCTAATTTCAGGTACCAGCTTATTTGTTCTTACATCTGGTCTTGCCATAGCAGCATCGAGAGCTCTGAATATTTAGACTAAGAGGCACTCACATGTAAAACTCACTGAGCTTCCTATCTTGCTTAGAATAAAACTGCCTTCCTAACCCTGGCTCCCAAACCCACATGACCAGGCCCCTGCCTGTTTCCTCAGCCTCTCTTTCCTCGCAGTCTCACTGCATCCTTCCCCAACACATCCAGCTGGTTTGCACCTCAGAACCTTTGCACCGACTGGTCTTGCCTGGGTCACTCTTCTTAAAGACCTCACCCTTCCGCCTCAGTTAAGAGTCACTTCTGCAGGTCTGAATACCTCTTCCAAAACAGCCCCCAGGCATTCTCTTCCACATACTTTGTTTACATCATAGCATGCAGGCAGGTTGTATTAACTTGCTGGTTTATTTCCTTTCCCTTTCCCCACTGGTGTTCCTTTAGGGCAGAGACCTGAATTTCCTGTCTGTGTCCCAAGCACCTGACATTTGACTGGGAGCAGGGATCCAAGGTGCTGGAGTCCTCTGTGACTCTGAGGCTTGGCTTTCTCTGTGGCGCTCTCCTGGCTCCCTGTCTGCCAGAACCAGCCACACCCTAGGGCGCCCAGTGCTGATGGTGGTGACTGGGAATCTTTGAGTGATGACTGGTTAGAAAACAAACAAGTGATCATGTGTCACGACTGCCCAGGCCTTTTCCCGGCAGACATGCCTGGGGAACCGGCTTACAAGGTGCCTCCGGCCTTTCCCTCACAGATGGAGCTGATGGGGAGATCAGCACAATAAATCAATGACCCATTACACTTTTTGTCAGCATGGGATGGCTGCTGACCACCTCTCCGGGAGCTGGCCAACTCCTGATTGAGCCCTTTCAGCAAGCGACCTGGTGAAGATCTTGGGACCTGGGTGAGTCCACACTGGTGCTTGGATGAAATGTCACTTCCTTAGAAAGTCCCCCCAACCTCTCTGAACAAGCAGTGCCCATCACCCAGTCCCTTGTCCTTCCTAGCACTTGCCATGCATTTGATGACATTTTCTCCCCAGTAATACTATGCAGTATAGCAGTAATACTGTGCTATAAATCTGTTTTATGTGTTTGTCACTTGTCATTGCCACTAACTATAAACTTGGAAAAGTCAAGATGAGTTGATTTGGTACTACGATGACCTTGAGCAGCCAGAAGTATCCACCGGTCCTAGGAAGGTTCTGCAAGTCGAGGTGACAGGGCTCCATTGCAGCTCATAGACTTAGAGCTTAAGGGTGCTGAGGGTCATCCAGTGTCACACATTGGCCACTGGGACATGCAACCAGGAAGGGAGGTGGGCTCTGCCTCTGAGAGTCACGCACTGTCCCTGCGGTCTGGGCATCTGGGCTGCACGGCTGGTCTGGAGCAGCCACAGACATCCCGAGTGGAACAAACAGCAGGCAAAGTGAGACCCGGAGCGCTAGAACCTGGATGCTTGGAGCTTCAGACTGTAGCTGCGGAGGGCGTCAGCTACCCAAGCTCCCATCAGCATCTATTTCCTAACCACCCTGCGAACCTGCTGCTACCCCATTTCACAGGTGAGAATGGAATGCTCCGAGAGGGGAAAGAGGAGGGAGCAAGGTGGCACAGCAGGCCAGAGCTTCTAAATCCTGGGCCTGCTGCGCATGGGCCTTTGGGGCTGGGGGTGTTGCTTAACCTCCCGACATCAGCCTAGATGCTCGCCTGTGAGAAAAAAACCCAGCTGAAAATGGCTTTTGCAAAATGGGGAATTCACTGGCTGGTGAAAATGGGAAGTCCAAAGATGGCTTGCTTCAGGCACAGTTAGATCCAGGAGCTCAGACCATGTCAGCATGACTCTGCCTCTTGCTACCTCCCTTATCTACTTCCCCTGAGCTTGCTGTAGTCTGGGCAGGCCCTGTTCCCTGATAACTGGGCTGGCCTCCTGGCTCCAGGCCCAGAGTGTGTCAGCTCAGCACCCTCTCCCCCCTGGGGGTCCCAGCACAAGGCCTGGCCTGGAGTCTTTTTGTCACAATGGAGGCACACATGTCACCTGTAAGCCCATCTCTCTGTCCAAGGGAAAACTTGGTCAAAGAAAAGACTGAGCCTCAGGGAGATCAAATGCTTCACAAAGGTTGTATAGCCAGTTAGAAACACAGTGGGACGTAAACACAGCCATCTAGTTCTACCGTCTGTGTTCTCAGACATGACACCGTATGATCTCTCCAAGAATGTCCCTGAACTCTAAGCACAGCCTTCCTGATAATGAGGGTGATGCTGATATGGGTAATATTATTACTAAACAACACTGTGGTCACCACGTAACTGTAGCACAGGAAGGTTAAGCGGCTTACTTACAGTCACACAGGTGAGAAATGGTAGAGCCAGGACTCGAACTCAGTTCAGCTCAATGTGCTGCTTCTCGTTGTGAGGTTCTACATAGTATATAAGTGCTGCTGAGGCTCCCCACTCGAACCCTCTCTGGGTTCTTCCCTGTTCTTATGAAGATCCGCCACCTTTTCACCCCAGAACACATTTCAGACTTGATTTGGAGCCATTCAAAAGAAATACATGAACCTAATCCCAAACCAGCTGTCGGTAAGAGTGGCTTTCCTGGTGGCACGAGAGGAGGCGAAGGGAGCCGGACAGATCTCGGGTGTTCTGATAATGAAGGATCAAGAGGATAGGGGTGCTCATCAAAGAAGGAAGATCTTTATCTCCTTTGGGCCTCAGTTTCCCATCATTTACATAAGGCAGAGAAGCCCAGTGTGATGATAGCTCACACTTGCAATCCCAGCACTTGAGAGGCTGAGTCAGGAGGATTGCTGTGTGTTCAAGGCCAGCCTGGGTTACTCAGCAACTGCAAGGCCAGCCTGAACTACATAGTGATACCCTGCTTCAAAAAATGAAAAACAAAAATTACATAAGGCAGGGAAGCAAAAGTGGTGTGGAAAGCCCTCGCAGTAGTCTTTAGTTCATGACAAGGACTCAGTTAAATCGGTGGCTATTGCTACAACTGTGTAGACTGTTGAGTAGCAAAAGCAGGCTGCCCTGCAATCTGAGCTGTTTTCAAAATACATGTTGCAACCTGCTATGTTACACACGCGCACACACACACACACATGCATGCACACATGCACGTACACCCACAACCCCACATTTGGTTTGCACCGCTGTCACTGTCTTGAAAATTCTCATAACTTTTGAACAAGGATCTCTGGTTATTGGTTTTGTACTAGGTTTTCCAAATTAGGTAGCTGATCATGGAGCTGAAGTCTAGATTTTCATGTTCTTAGGTTGGAAACTATTTCTGACTTTGAAGTTGCCCCTTTATTTGGGAGGAACTGGTTTCTTGGGGAAAGTCCTAAAACAAGACCATTACCCAGATACAGATTCCCCACATTGACTCACTTAGTAATAGCAGTTAAAATTGCTACATGAAACCAGGCATGGTGGCCCATGCCTGTAATTGTAGTACCTGAAAGGCTGAGGTAGGAGGATCACCATGAGTTTGAGGCCAGCCTGAGTTCCAGACTAGCCTGAACTACATAGCAAGATTTGTCTTTAAAAAACAAAAAACAAAAACAGAGCTGGCGTATAATCATGACATGCCTGTAATCCCAGCACTTGGGAGGCTGAGGCAGGAGGATCGTTGCAAGTTCAAGACCAGCCTAGGCTACAAAATGAGCTCAAAGCCAGTCTGAACTGCATAGAGAGACCCTGTCTCAAAACAACAACAACAACAACAACAACAACAACAAAAAGAAAACCCCACCAAAAACAAGCATTCTCCACCATGTTTCCTGATGTCCTGAGCGCCCTGTGGGAAAGTCTGTCAGCAAAGTGAGGTATGGGGTGGCTATGTGACCTGTCCACTGACCCAGCAGGATAAGGTATGTAAGTTGGGTGGATCTGTAGCAGGGCAGTGCACTTTTACAGCAAAGGAACTGATTTCTAAGCTTAGATTCAGCTAGAAGTGCTCCCAAGTCCTTGGGAGAGAATGTCTTGGAATCAGGTATTTGCCTAGTAGTTTCTGCATTTGCGGTTGGAAACAGACTTGCATTTGAGATTCAGCCAAACAGTGAGGAGAGGGCTGGGCTGAGCGTTGCCTCCCCTTGTGCTGGAAGGAAGCTGAAGAAGAGGACTCCCATTTGGGGTGCCTGGAAGCAGAGGGACCCTGACTTGAAGAATGTACTTACGACCCTCATGGTACTGCACCCTGGCCGTGGGATTCCATGGGATGGAACTTTCTTCTGAAGGCCATGGCTATTCTTATGGCCATATCCAAGGTAACCGGGAACTAGACTCATTGTGGGAAGGGGCCAGCCCTTTGCTTTTCAAGGCCCAGAGGAAGGAGGGATACTAAATTCTCAAGAGAAACAGTCAGGTAGCCTCACCCATAAGCAGTGGTGGGCTGGCTGCCACACACAGTAGCCATCTAGAGAGAAAGGAGCATCAGACCAGCAGGAAGGAGAGCGTGAAGCAGTTACATGGGCCTCAGGAAGCATTCATGTACAATTTCATTTTCTGTTCTCAAGGCTGTTATCCCAAGGCTTCTGTAAAATTTTGTCAACTGTTGTAGGCTCATCTGAGCTGCTGGGTCAGATACTGATTGTCCAGCGTCAGTTCTCCCCGACTTTCAAAGAAATAGAATTATGCCTGGACTCATGCCTTTCCAGCTGGAGACTACATTTCCCAGCTTTCCTTGAAGTTAGATGTTCCATGTGACTTCAGATTGACCAAAAGGATGTGAATTGAAACAACGTGATCCACTTATAAATCACAGCTTTAAGGGCTGATGGGGATGGGATTGGGAAGATCTTGTCATCTTCCTTTCACCTCTTCTCCTGTCCTACTCCCTGGAATGTGACGTGGTATGTACCACATTGAACAGTGCAGATTTGGAGTAGAAAGGGAATCTGGGTCCCTGACTCCATGGATTGACCCAACAGGCTTCGGATCGTCACACACAGGCTATCACATGAGAGAGACATTAAAAGCGCTGATATTCAGCTGATGCACACAGCTACACTCATCCTGGTTGCCTGCAGGCATCTTTCTGATTGTTAGAATGAGCTTTTTTGTTTAACTCACTATTGGTGGCGATCTCAGTTACTATCGCTGAATGTAGATGCTACTCAATCCAACTGTGTTTGGGGGGACTCTTAAGGAAAAGGGCTAGTCAGCCCTTCCAGGTTGAGATGGTGCTAGGGGCAGGAGCAGCCTCCTCCTGCAGACAAGGACAGCAGACAAGGACAGTGGAAGGCCTGAGAGCAGTGGCTCACCACAGTTGCCTCGCCTCACAACCATCTGAGTGGTCCACAGGGCGTGTGAACATCCCCCAAGGTTCTGAGAAATATCTTGCAGAGAGAACCTGAGAGCCTTTTGGTCTTCTTAGAGTCACGGGCTCCTATTATTAGTTAACTATTTAAAGGAGAATCTGGAAACTTAGGGGACAACTGGGGTTACAGACAGTACTCAGCAAGTGTTAACTCCCTTCTGAGCCAGGCACTGTTGCTTGTCTATTTATTCACCACCCCTCCCCCTTCTTCTGGCTGACCAAGCTCACCTGTTGTAGCCTCGTAAGGGAGGCTAGAGAAGTGGGGTGGCCCCTCTCCCAGCCCTGCGTGGTTTGGGTCACAGGCGTGCGCTTTGAGTCATGGGCGCGTGCTCAGTTCTGGCCAGTGGGAGAGGGGGAGTATCTTCAGTAGGTTAAAGGAGAGCAGAGAGAGCACCCAGGTCCTGGGCGGCATGGAGTTGCTGAGGCTCAGTTGCTGAAAACGTCTGGCTCTGGCTGTGTCTGAAGAGCTCACGAGTGGTTTTACTGCTCACACCACTCCAGCTGGCTTTTTCTTACTTGCAGCCCAGAGCACGCTAACATGACGGGGCTTCTGCCTTCCTCCCGCCCTCCCAGCTTCTTGTTTGCCACATCCCTTCCCCCAAGGCCCAGCTGCTCTGGAAGCCAAGATCTTTTGGAAACCACCTGTTCAGTTCATCTCCACCGTCCTCCTGAATCAGAATCCCCCTGGCCACTCCCTGCTTCTTCATTTTGGGAGTGAGAGCTGAATGTCATGGGGTGAAAGCAGAACTCCAGCCTGCCTGTGCATGACCCTCTGTTTGGTGTTGATGCATCCTGCCCTGTTGGCCTTATGGTCCACACGTGGGTCCATCCCTCGAGGGCATGAAACACATCGTGTTCGTCCTGGCCTATCCCAAGGGCCTAGCTCAGAACTTGGACAAAAGGAGGAGCTCCCTGTATACCAGTCAAGTGACTACCTGAAAGAATGAATCATCTGAACCCAAGTTTATCACCAGCCTAAACAGAGTCAGTCTCCCTCCCATGGCCCTGCTCCATCCCCCAGGACAAGATGGTTCTTGCCCAGATGGAGCCAAGAGGAAAAGTGGTTAATCTGGCTCTCAAACCAACTTCAGATTCCTCTCCTCTCCTTTTCTTCCTCCTCTTCCTCCTCCTTCTCACTTTTCTCCTCCCCTTGTTCTTTCTTTTTTCAATACTAGAGATTGAACTCAGTGCCTTTCCATGCAATATATCCCCTAGCCCTTTAAAAATTTTTTACTTTGAGACACGATCTCATTAAATTGCCCAGTCTTAAATTGCAATCCTCCTGCCTCAGCCTCCCAGAATGCTAGAACTACAGGAATGCACCACCACGCCTAGCCAGATCCAGTTGAAGACAGAAAATATCTGGCTTTTCCTTTTTTCTACTAAAAGACTTCAAAGGGAAATGGCTGCTTCTATTAGCTGTAGATCTGAACATCCCTAGTACATCTTTTAAAAAGCAGTTCAGGGCTAAGGCTTTAGTTCAGTGGCCTAAGCACCTGCCTGGCAAGTGCAAGGTTGTGAGTTCAATCCTCAGTACCACAAAACAAACAAACAAACAAAAAAAGCAGTTCATCCTATATCTAGTCCTTGAGGTACAGAAATGCTGAGTGACCATCTGGGAGCCCTCATCACACCTGCTTTGTGCTGGCCACTCACATCAGCAGTAGGGTAGCATCAGGGGAGTCCCAACTCCTTCATCCTGAGTTCAAAGGCCGTTATCTAGCAGGGGATGGGGAGTGGCAAGGCCTCTCTGCAGCCTGTGGGGTCAGTCAGCAGAACAGCAGGCCACCCCGCTCCTGCTGCCCCATGACAAGTGAGAGATGGAAAGTGGACACACCTGCCCCTGCTATCCCCCATCCTGCCCAACTCCAAGCCCAGAGAGCCAAGGTCCGGCTCCAGCTGGGGGACAGGATGGGGTGGGGTACAGAGGGACTCTGAATGGAACCTAAGATGGAAATCGTTTTTCAAGGAAATTTTTTCTGAATTAAAAAGCGTACACATGTAATAATAGAAAAGTTATAGATAGTGTAGAGTTTAGAGAATTGTTGCAAACTGGGCATGCTCATGTGACCAGCCCCTGGAAAGCCACCCTGCACCCCTCCTAGGCGCTCCCCCCAGCAAGGGTGGCCTGGAGCCTGATGTCTGCCCCCTGGGGTTCTTAGCCTGGCTTTGAACTTCCTGGAAGCGGGACCTGGTGCTCTCCTAGGCCTGCCCTTCCCCAGTCAGAGCTGTGACTCGGGTCTTCATCGGTGCTGTCTGCTACAGCTGTCGGTCACTTGCTGAACCTGACATTTAATTTGAGGGGAATTCGAGTTTGAAGAGTGAAATGAGACAGGTTTGGCAACCAAAAGGGCCTGGAACTAGAACTTTATGGAATCGAAGAGAGGCTGGCTGGAGAAGCCGCCCCTCAGCAGCTGCTCAGTGCTGGACAGACCCTCCCTTCCTCCTCTGCGGGGTTCCTACCCACAGGGTCACGGGGAACATTCAGCCAGTTCACCGCCAAAGCTCTTTTGAAGCACCCAGCATGTGAGAGCCTGTTGCCACCTCTGCTCCAGCCTCTGATCCCCAAGTCTGCCATGATTCTACTACTAGTGATACTACCCAGAGGGAAGGAGATTTCACCACAGAGTATGTGGTGGCAATTAATATAAAAATAAAATGATTTCATAGTTACACCTCAACGAGTTGAGACGGATCACTAAACCGGTCAGATGTGTGTCACCTCGCAGGTCCCGAGAAGCCAGCACAAGGACCTCCTTCCACAGACGAGACCTCTGAGGCTGGGAGGCAGAAGCAGCTCCCGCAGGATCGCAGCAGCGGGGGCTGATGGAGGAGTGGGGTCTCTGCAGTCACAGAACCCTAGTTCTCTTACCCCTTCCCCCAGTCCTCACCTCCCCCGAAGCTGGTGGTCCTGAGGCTATGGGGTGGTTCCGCAGACCGCCCAGGGTGTGACCCCTCAGCGGTGCTGCCCCAGAACTAACTGACCAAAATGTTTTCTTTGTTGATTTTTCCACCAGCCTGTTCCCATCAGGCTTGCACGCCCCTGTGGCTCTCATAAGCTGCACTTTGTGACATGCGGATGAGTCAGTCGTGCTCGGGGAACAGGTTCTCAGCAGGCCCCACGGAGTAGGCGACATCTAACAAGGTTGGTTTTCTTTGGCTGAAATCAGGCAGCTGAGGTACCCGGATTTTCCCAGTACCCATCACAGATATTGGTTCTGGCCAACAGGACCAGAAAAGGAACTTGCTAAGAAGCTGTCAGACACGTGTAGGAGTGGAGAAAATTCTAGAACCAAGCTTTGAAAGCCACAGAACACTTTGCACCCAGACTCGAGTCCCCTGTGACCCCCTCCACGCACCACTTGGGGTACAAGGCATAAGAAGTAAGGGACCTACTGGGATGGTTGAGTCTGAGGTTCAAGAGTAAAATGGAGAGTTCAGGTGCTTTCTGCTCTCCACCTGTCCCAGACCCACTGCTCTGTAGCAAAATAGGCCTCCATGGTAATCACAGCAATAAGGTTGTTCCTTCAAACATCCCGGGTGGGAGAAACAGAGGGAGAGGCTCCCCAAGACTCTTGTAAGAGTCAGGACACCTTGGTGCCAGAAGATCCCTTGAAATCTCTCCAAGTGCTCCTTTGGCCTAAACTGGCTTAGACCAGTTCACTCCTGAGGCCCCTCTCAGCAGGAGCCTGTTGGTACCGGAGACACACTGGACTGTGTGAAGGCATCTTTCCAGATCTAAATTTAGTTTTTAACTGACATATAAAAATGTAGAAGTTGTGTTGGGACCATGTGACACTCCAGGACATGCACCGGGGTGTAATGTTTCCGTCTGGTTGAACATATCTGTCTCTCTGACATCATTTCTTTATGACTGAAACATGCAAACTCCTTTCTCCTCGCTTTCTGAATCTGTAATCACCCTGCTTGGCTACTAGACCTTAGAACCCACTGGCCAGCCTCACCTCAGTCCTCCTCCCCACTACTGGCCACAGCATCTGGCGACCACCATTCTACTCCAACTCCTACGAGACTAACTTTTTAATAGTCCACATACAAGTGAGATCTTGTGGTCCTTGCCCTCCTGTGCCTGCCTTGCTACGCTTGATGTCATAATCTCCAGTTCCACCATTTGTCAAAAATGATAGGATTTCACTTTGGGGGGCTGAATAGTATTCCACCATGTATCTGTACCCACCCATCAGTGGGTGGACACTTCGGTTGCTTCCAGTTCTTGGTTACTGTGAATAGTGCTTCTGTGAGCTTGGCAGTGCGTCTGTCTGTTGGACACACTGATTTCATTTCCTGTAGATAAATTGCCAGGCGTGGGATTGCTGGATCCTATGGTTCTTCTATTTTTAATTTTCAAGAAGTCCCTGTACTGTTTTCCATAAAAGCTGTACGAGTTTACATTCCCCCCGATGCTGTCCCAGCTTGCTTCTCTCCACATCTTTTCCTGCACTTGTCTTCTTTAGTCTCTCTGGTAATAAACATTCTTCCTTGGGTGAGGCAACCTCTCCTTGTGGCTTTGGTTTGTATTTCCCTGGTGATTAGTGACACTGAGCTTTTTCTTCCCCATGTAACCACTGGCTGTTTGCATGTCTTCTTTGGAGAAATGTCTGCTTAAGTCCCTAGCTCATTTCTAAAAGTTAGATGATTTACTTTTTTGCTATGAAGTGTGTAAATTCCTTGTACATTCTGGGTAGTAAAGTGTTGCCAGCTGTGTAATTGGCAGATACTTCTTTCCATTCTGTGGATTGTCTCTTTGTTCTGTTGATTGTTTTTCTTTGCTGTGCAGATGATTTGTAGCTTGATGTACTTCCATTCATCAATATTTTCTTTCTGTTTCCTGTACTTGTGGGTCTTTTTCAAAAAGTCCTTGCCCGTTCCAGTGTCCTAAAGCATTTCCCCTATGATTTCTTCTAGTAGTGGCATAGTTCCCAGGCTTTCATTTCATTTATGTTATTGATTCATTTTTAGATAATGATGATGCTTGTTTTGGGCTGGGGCCTCACTGGAATGCCCAGGCTGGCCTTGAATTCCTAGGTGCGAGCAGTCTGCCTGCTCCACCGTCCTGAGAGGGCAGGACTACAGGTGCTCACTACCATGCCCAGCTTAAAGCTTACGTTTGTAACTGGTAAGAGAAGGAGTCCAGGTTCATTCTTCTGCATGTGGTTATCCAATGTCCCCCAGCAGCATTTATTGAACAGCCTTGTCTTTTTTCCGGTGGTGTCCCCAGCAATCTGCTGAAAGTCATTTGGCAACAGATGTGTGGGTCTGATTTAGGCTCTTATTCTGTCCCTGTGGTCTAAGAGGTATATGTTTCTACCTCCATACCATACTGCTTTGATTACTGCAGCTTTGTGTTATATTTTATCTTAAAGTCAGGTAATGCAGAGCACCTGCTTTGCCGTTCTTGCTGAAGATGACTTTATTTATTTGAGATTTTTAAATGGTTCTATAAAAATTTTAGGATTGTTTGTTCCTAGTTCTGTGAACAAAATTGTTGATATTTTGTTGAATCTGTAGCTTGCTTTGGGTAGTATGACTTTTTTTTTTTTTTTTTTTTTTTTACTGTATGGAGGGATTGTACCAGGGACTGCCAAGCAACAACCCCATCCTATTTATTTATTTATTTAGTTAGTTAGTTAGTTAGTTGTCTATTGATGCTAGGAATAGAACCCAGAGGTAAATTTTGAGCAGGGACTCACTAACTTGCTCAGACAGGACTTGAACTTGCAATCCTATCCCCTCAGCCTCCCCCTGTGCTGGGATCACAGCTGCGGGCCACCACAAATGGCCCCTTTTGATTTTGTTTTGAAACAAAGTCTCATTAAGTGGTCTGGGCTGGCTTGGAACTTGCATTCCTCAGCCTCCTGTAGTCAGGATCATAATTATGTGTCAACATAGCAGTATGGCTATTTTAACAGGATTGATTTTTTTTTCAGTCCATGAATATAGGGCCTCTTTTCTCTTTTCTTTTCTTTCTTCCTTTCTCTCTCTCTCCTTCCCTCCCTCCTTCTCTCCCTTCCTTTCTTCCTTCCTTCCTGGTTTTTTGAGATAGGATCTGTCTATGCAGTTCAGGCTCACCTTGAACTCATGTAGCCCAGGCTGGTCTTAACTTGCAGCAGCTCTCCTGCCTCAGTCTCCCAAGTGCTGAGATTATAAGTGTATGCTACCATGCTTGGGATTTCTATGTGTATGTGTACACCTGTCTGTGCCCTCTTTAATTTCCTAGGTTTTCATTATAGAAATTCTTTAGTTAAATTTATTCCTAGGTATTTTCATGTTTTGTAGTCATTGTAAGTGGGAGAACTTTCTTGATTTCTCTCAGATCACTAGCTATTGGTGTTTGAAAACATTTTTCGATCATCACAGGTGGGGAAGGGCTGCCTAGTGGCACCTCAGGGTGGAAGCCAGAGACACGTCTAAATATCCCACAGTGTACAGGACGCTGCTTCTCACCCCTCACACTCTGCAAAGAAGTATTTGCTCCAAGATGTCAGCAGTGCTGAGGCGGGGAAACCGTGGCTTAGGTAACCAGGTACATCCCTGACTCCGGGGTATCACAGCCGCTGGGAGTCACCTATGGTTTCTGTTGTAAACTTTTCTTTCAGAACTTTTCAGGTCACTGTTCAAGACTCAGGTTTCAGAGAGTGCTTGTTTAGCTTGGCCTGGTCATATGCCCACTCACAGGCCACCAGCACGCAAAGCATTGTGGTCTGCCAGGAAACACCCCTCTCCAGGAGGCTCAGGGTGCCGCCACGGGAGGCGAGCGGGATTTTAACCAAGGGGAAATGCCCGCCTCAGCTTCTCTGAGATGCTTCAACTCTTGATGGTGTGGGAAGGGATGTGTTTTCATGTTTGAACAGAAAACTCACGAAACCGTGATGAAGTTCCTCGGTGATACTCCCCCGAGGGAAGAAGAGGGGGACATCCTGGGCTGACACGGGAAAGATGGTAGAAGAAGACACAGATCAGCCTGACTCCAAGGATGGCCACCATCAATGGCTTCTCTCCCTCTGTGTGAGCCACTCTCCCACCCCCGGACTCTGCACTGGCCTTGACCTTGGGATGGTTTTGACCAACAGAACACAGTAGAAGGGATGCTGGGCCAGTCTGGGCTACCAGCTCCGTCTCTGATGGAAGGAGTCTCGGCTGCTCCCCGGGGTGCAGGGCTCTGAGGAGCCATCTAGGATCTTCAGCCCAAGTTGAGGTCCAGCCCAGGACCCATCTGCTTCCAAGTGCATGAGAGACCCCAAGGAGGAGCGTCACTCAGCACAGCTTGGGGTTTCTCAGGTGGTTGGGGTCTCATGCAGTATGCACTCACAGCACTGTGGAAGATACTGATTTTTTTTCTTTTTTTAAAGAGATGGCTCTCACTGTATTGCCCACTATATTGTTTCTAACTTAAGTGATTAAGTGATTTTCCCATTTCAGCTTCTCCAGAACTGAGACTACAGGCATGGGCCACTGCACCCAGCTGCTAAATTGCTGTTTTTAAGCCACTAAGTTTGGAGATGGTTGGTCAGGCAGCAACTAATAGCTAGAACTATATATATATATATATACACATATATACAATGTTTCCATTTTCATATTCACTAACATTTGAGTTAAAAATATTTTGTTATAAAAATATAAAAGCATTATGAAAAGAGAAAGCAATCACCAATCCCAGTTATAAGGGTATAAGATTGCTGCAAACATTTAGCTGTGTGTTCTTCCAATCTTTTTTTTTTTTTTTTTTTTTTTTTTGGAGATAGGGTCTCTCTGTGCAGTCCAGGCTGGTCTTAAACTCATGGTGATCCTCCTGCCTCAGCCTCCCAAGTGCTGGGATTATAGGCATGTGCCATCACATCCGGCTAACACAGCAGTTTCAAAGCAGCATTTTCCCTTACTATTATGCCATCATCATTATCTTACATTGCATTAGAGTTTTGTCACCAGTGAGCTAGCCTGCTACCGCCCATCGTCACCTGTAGTAGAGGGAGTGATGGTTCTCCCCATAAGTGTGTGACTTCATGCTGCAGAGCCATGACTGTTGCCGTATACGATGAAAGGGACTTTGCAGGTGTGATTAAATTAAGGATCTGGGTTGGGAAGGATTTTCCAGGCAGGTTCAGTGGAATCACAAGGGTCCTTAGAAAAAGCAGCAGAGAAGGGTGGGGTCAGAGACAGTGGCAAGGCAGGAAGCAGGGCACAGGGACTGGCAGATGCTTTGCTGGCCGTCTTGAGGAGGACGGACCAGGAGCCAAGGAATGCAGCGGCTCCTCCACGCTGGAGAGGCGCGAACGCCCTCCTGCAGGAGCCTCAGCCGAATGCAGCTCTGTCTGTGCCCAGTTTTCAGCTTCCTAAAGCCCGTTTTGGACTCTTCATCTCCAGAACTGTAAGATGATGCATTTACATTGCTTTAAAACCACTAAATCTGCGGTGAACTGTCACACCAGCAGTGGGAAACTAAGCAGACAGGTGCTAAAAGAGCTTGTGGGGTGCTGGCTATTGAACCCAGAACCCCACCCTGGGCTACATCTCCAGTACTTTTAAATTTTTTGTTTGTGGGTTTGTTTTTATTTTGAGACAGGGTCTCACTAAGTCGCTAAGTTGCCCGGGCTGGATCAAGGTCGTGATCCCGCTGCCTCGGCCTCCTGGGGTGTCAGGATACAGACGCATACCATGCCCGGCGGGCACGCACTCTCGGTGCCCCCCTCTCAGAGCTGAGGAAACTGGTTCTGAGAGATACGAAGGGACTTCCTCGGGCCACCCAGCTGCTGAAAGCAGAGGCAAGGTCGTGTGCTGTCCCTGCCATTTATGGCCGAACGTGAAACCACCACAAGGGCGGGATTTACTCAGACTCCTAGACACGCACAGACTGGCCTGTGCCTCTGTCACCTCGTCCTCTTTTTTAAATTGTTTTTCCTAGTATTAGCATTGTGACTTCTGTGGAAGTCCCCAGCAGCCATAAGAGGAAAACCAGTTTTGAAATCGCAAGGGTCATTGACTCCTGGGGCAGTCTTTATTGTCACTGGCACCAAGGGATTTCATTTTAGAAAAACTAAAATCCCAGTTTGCTCTGGGGTGTGGGTGGCCCAGATGCCATTTTGAAGACACAGCCTAAATTTTAACAGCCATGCCAATCTCCTGCTTTTCGTTTGTTTGTTCTTTGTGGCAATGGGATGGGATCCTACGCCTTCACATTGGGCTACATCTCTAGCCATTTTAAATTTTAAGACAGCGTCTCTCTCAATTGCCCAGGCTACCCTTCAACTCGAGATTCTCCTGCCTCAGCCTTCCTAATAGCTGGGGTCATAGGCAGACACTACCACGACAAGCTGTCAAAATCCTGTTTTGGAGATTTAGGCTTTCCCACTACTTTCCTAGAGAGTCTGAAGAGTTTCTGAGCTGAGTCCAGGTTGGAAGCATCCACCTCTGGGAGAGGGCCAGAGGGAGAGAGAGCAGGAGTCCACTCGGTGGGTTCCCCTTCTGCGGGGTGAGCCGAGCCCACAGAAATCTGTGCGGGGCCCGGAGTGCTTCTCTGCTGAATGCCTACAACCTCCTGCCACGACCCTCTCACCGCGTGCTGGGAAGCAGGCGTTCCTCACTCCCGGTCCCAGGGCCTAAGGTGGTTCTGGCCTCTCCAGCCCCCTGGGACTCCGGCCCCTGTGGAGTCACCATGTCATGCAGAGCTTTCCCCCCAGGTGACCTCATGATAGTCCTACTACAGAACCTTATTCTGCAATCATTTTTTCACTTTCTCAATTAAAACATAATTTACCTGCAGAAAAATGCTTTTAGTTCGAGGATCGGTGAGTTTTGACAGATGCACCCAGACACTAACCGTCAGGACGCTGGACCCTTCCCTGGGGGCTCTTGTGCCCACATCAAGCCCTCGGCAAGTGTTCAGCTGGTTTTTGTTCCTCTAACCTTGCCCTTTCCAACGTGTCACATAAACAGTCTCACAGCATGTAGCTTTTCAGCTGGGCTTCTCTAATTCAGTGTGCTACTTTTGCAATCTGTCCATATTGTTGTAGGTATTAAGAGCTCTTTTCATTGGTGAGTAGTATTCCACTGTATGGATGTACCACAGTCAGTTTACTCATTAGATCATTTAAAATGGTTTCTGTTTGTTCTGCTCTGAATAAACATTTGTACAGTTTTTTTTTTTTTGCAGGACTGAGGTCTGAACTCAGGGCTCCATGCATGCTAGGTAAGTGTTTTTTGGCAGAGCCGGCCCACTGTACAGGTTCCTATGTGGACAAAAGCTTTCATTTCATTAGGATGAGTTTTTAGAAGTGAGCTTGTTGTTTAAGGTCATAAAAACAAAAATACCTGTCATGTCCCCCGGAGAAGCTGTGCTGCTTTGTGATTCCTCTAGCAATGTGCTGACGGTTTGTGTTGCTTCCCTCCATCAGCACTTGAGGTTGTCTGTTTTAGTTTTGTGTACTTTTATCTTTTTTATAACCATCCCTAAAATAATTTAAACAGTAAAAGCAACCAGCAGGGTGCAGCAGTGCACACCTGTGGTCCCAGCACTCAGGAGGCTGAGGCAAAAGGATTGAGGCCAGCCTGGGCTACATAGTGAGTTCAAGGTCAGCTTGAACCATATAGTGAGACCCTGTCAAGCAAAAACAAACAAAAACAAAATAAAAAAAGGAAAAGTGACCACAGATAGTTTAAAATCCATGACTTAAAATCCATAACCCATAACTCACATTTTACAGGGCTGTTCTCCATCCACCTGTCACCTTTTGGAGCTCATTGCTGGGCCTTTGTGTGCCCTCTGCTCTGTGTGGACGCAGTGTCTGGCTTTGGCCTGACCGATGCCAGCTGCCGTTTGGACCTCATCCTCGGAGTGCAGGGTGCGACTCCGTTGTGTCCCCACGCTGCATGGTTCTCTATCTCCCTTGCCTCTCTTACTTGGCTCCTACCATAGCTGTTCTCAGTGGGAGGCAATGCCCACCTAGGGACGTTTGACAGTGTTTGAAGGTGCTGTGGTTGTCACAGCTGGCGCATGGGTGTGGTGGGGGGTAGCGCTCGCGGGGGCTGCTAAATCTCCTACAACGCACAGGACAACTTCTCACGACAAAAACACATGCTGCCCAAATGTCAGGAGAGCTGAGGATGAGACTTTTTTTGTCACAGCTGTCACCTTTTAGCGGCCACCTACCCATTCTTGCTCCCCCAGACCCCAGCCGTGCTTCCTCGGCCCCCATGTGCGGGTTTCACTCCCTTTTGCTTTGTTGTTCCGAGACAGGCTTTCACCGTGCGGCCCAGGCTGGCCTCGACTCCTGGCAGCTCAGGAGGCAGATGGTGCTGCTCCAGCCCAGCCCTGACCCCTCGGGCAGGGTGGCTCTGAGCAATGTGTCCTTTGCTGACGGAGGAAGCCCAGGCTTCGTGCCACTCGGCCTTCCTTCCTTCCGGCTTCCGAATTTCCTCTGCCCACTGGTGTTTCCTTCACCTCCCACATGAAACCTTTGCCCTTGAATCTTTCTGTCAGGGTCTTCATCTGGGGAAATCGAAACCCAGATCCAAGGTCTGCTGTCCCCAGCAGGAAGTTCCAGCTAGGACAGATCAACCAGCCCCACGGCCCACATCTTGCTTCAGGCTACGAAGAATGAAGAGGACGGCACTGCTGCCATCAAATGGCGCTCGGGTTTACGGGGTAGGACCAAGGCCCATGGCTAATCCCCCAGTGGGGCTGGGGAACCTCTTCCCCTATGCAGTCACCCCACTGTGTCACACAAATCTCCTCGTTCCCTCAGGGGAACACAGAAGGTGCCAAGTTGGGAGCTCTGGAGATGTCCCTCGGTCTCGAGCAGAGGCATCTCTCGGTCCCACTTCCGTTCCGGGGATAGGCATCCATCTTTAGTGCTGCTAGGAACAGTTCTCCTGGGTCAATGTTTTTATTCTCCAGAAAGAAGTTTTGAGCCCGGTGCCAGCTCTGTAATCCCAGCACTGTAGGAGGCTGAGGCAGGAGGATCACAAGTTCAAACTCAACCTAGGCAACTTACAGACTTAGTGAGTCCATCTTGAAATAAAAAATAAGAAGTATTGAGGATGTGGATTAATGCTAAAGCCCTGGGCTCACTGTGCAGTGCCAAAAAAGAGGGGAAGAGGAAGGAGAGAGTAGCTTTGCAGGTGGCTGAGAGAAACCCCAGAGCAGTGACTCATGGGACTGTGCTACTTTGTTATTCAAATATTTTCTTATGCCTCATGTGAGTATGAAGGATATCTTCTGATTTGAGTTTACCATTCCTTTATATGCCATGTACCCTGCATTTCTATTAGGGAAATGCCCCTAGGAAGTTCTCTCCCCTCAAGGAAGGTCTCATAAAAACCACGTGGCTTAATACCAGCCAATCAGAGAGGCTGAGGCAGGATTGGCTTAGGGATGGGCATGTGGTACACATGAGTCCAATCAGAGTTCATTTTGGGATCTGATTGGTAGCCACTAGGAAGGAAGGTTGCTTTTTCTCTTGTTCTTTTGTGATCGCAGAGTGGCTGGAAGACCTACAGGTACTCTTGTTGGTACTTCTCAATTCCAGAATTTTAAGAACAAAATTTTACCTACAAGACACCCCCACTCCTTGCTGTATCATGTTGACTCTCGTTAGATAACAGAACTTTTGAGAAAAGTCTGTACCTTTCCAGTAATAGTTGCTTGCTTTAAAAATTGGAGCCTAAAATAGTTCCAAACTCTGAGCTAATACCTGCTTTAAATCTTGTATTAGTCAGGACATGAGTTCAGCTGCTGTAATAAATGCCAAAATAACCGGCATGAATAAAAGGTTTTTGTTGTTTTGTTTTTGGTTTTTTGTTTTGGTACCAGGGATTGAACTAGTTCATGCTTGCCAGGCAGGTGCTGGGCAGGTGCTTATGCCACTGAACTAAATCCCCAACCCTTAAAAGTTTAATCTTCTGATGGAATAGAGTGGGCCCTGTGGTAGTTCACCACACCTGGGATTCAAACTCTTTTTGTTTGTTTGTTTGTTTGTTTTTTGAGACAGAGGCTCACTATGTAGTTCAGGCTGGACTTGAACTCACTATGTAGCTCACTATGACCTCAAACTCACTGAGATCCTCCTGCTTCAGCCTCCTGAGTGCTGGGATTACAGGCATGCACCACTACGCCTAGCTCTTGCTGTCTTGTTGCTTGACACCTGCAATGCTGTGGTTTACATCTCATGGTCTAAAGTAGCTGCTCTAGCTCCTGCTCTCAAGTCTCTGTTCCGGCCTGTAGAGGAGAGAGAGTAGAGGACACCTCTGTTCCTTGACATGGTACAACCCGGATGCCTGCTGTCACACGGGGTTGCGAGTTCCCATCTCCAGCCTCGTACGTTGTGCTGGCATCCGAGGGCTTTCTCACCCTCGGGCTTCTTGCTGGGTTTGGCCAGGGGGAGGCGATGGGGAGGCAGGGAGCAGAGCAGCCTAGGTGTTTGCCTCCTCAGTGTCCTTGTCATGCCACCATGGCCTACAATGTCCCTTCACTGAAAATGGTCCCAGCTTCCTTTCTAGAACTGGCAGCCACTCCTTCTCTGCCCCCTTGGGCCTGTGCTGGTGGTTCCCCCTCTTACCATGGGGGGCTGTGCCAGCCCCTCCCGTACCCGCAGTGGCAAGGAGCCCCCGTTACGGTGCAGTCCTGGGAGTCGCAGCTTCCCGAGGTCCCTAGCCTGCCCTCATTTCGCACACTCCCCCCACCGGGCGGGCCCCCCACAGCCCTCTCAGCACCGCTGGGCTCCTGATTGTCTGCAGCTGGGTGACACAGGGTGTGGAGCGGTCCCGTGCGCTGCTGTAGCTCAGTCAGAACTAGAGCAATTTGCAAATCGCAAATGTTTCCTAAAACTTTGGGCGCTGAAGTCAGCGCTAGGAACCAGTGGCGGGCGTGGTTGCCCCAAAGTCCGTCACCTGCAGAGTCTGGGCCACACTGGTGCCACCTCGCTACCCTGAAATGTGGGCAAGAGGGAGCAGGGAGCAGATTGGGCCCAGGTGGTCATCGCCTGCCAGAGCCTCAGTTTCCCCATCTTCGTGGTAAAGGAGTGGGACGTATCAGGAGCGGCAAACGCAAAGGCCTGCAGAGGCCACCAAGTCACAAATGGGGAGAAGACTTTCCTATCATTGTCACAAAGACCTGTGATCTCTCCGCTTTTTCTTTGAACACACACTGCTCAATGTTGCTGTCTTCCCCCATTGCGTAGAGAACTGGGCACAGAGATAAATCATCTAGAAATCCCGCTTGGCTGGCAGTGACAGGGCTTGACTCCAGTGACCTCAACAAATTGGAGCTTTATGTCTTTCACATCAAGCCACATCTGGAAGTCTTTATTCTGAGAAGCAGCTCCATGAAATCAGGGATCCTGTTTCTTCCTTCTTTAGCATAGAACTTCCTTCCCCCAGGTCACAAAATAACTGCTCAAGCTCCAGCCATTGTACTTGTATTTCAAAGAGAATGATAAGGCACTAAAGGTTTTTCTTAGAAACTCAGCTCTCAGTTTCCACTTACAGACGCAGGAGCCACTCAGCCTCTACACTCTTGGAATTTTAGACTGAATAATTCTTTCTTGTGGGAGTCTTGAGCATTGTAGGGCTATTAAGCAGCACCTGCCTCTACACTGGCTGTCAGGGGGACCCCCACCCCCATATCCTGTACCTTGACAATTTCGAGACCCCAAATTCCACCTCTAGATATTCCAGTTGGCCTCTAGGGAACAGTCGCCCTGGCTGAGAAACATTTAGCCACTTTTAGTTTCAGGAGAAGCCGGGAGAGGCGAATTTTCAACCCACTGCCACCCAAGAGTGTAGCTGTCTCTATTAGAAAGAAGTGCAGGTCACTCACTCACAGGGCACGTGGTTCACAGTGGCCCGGGGGCAATGACGTGTCAGGATGGTGGGGTGGTGGCACCGAGGGTACATCTAAGAGGTACAGCGTTCTTATGAGGACAAAAGACAAAACAGATGCACCCGTATCTTCCTAAGGGTGAGCACTAGGGATCGACATTCTAAATAGGTCTCTGTCACCCCGAGGAAGCCAGGAGTCACCATCCCAGCCCCCAGGGGGAGTGTCACTGCTCTGTCTGTATGCACGCCCGCTTGCTGTGCGACTCACTTGCCCATTTGCCCCTGACTTAATTAATTTTACCTGTGTAATCTTACGGGTTGACCGTGGTTCTGTCCACCTGCCGCCCACCTTTTCCCCAGCCTTGGCCCCGCCTCCCCTTGGGGTTTTGCTCTATAAAATCCCTAGAAAAAGCGGGGTCCTCAGCAACCCACTCGGGACCCCTGTGCCTCTCTCGGACAGAAGCTTTCTTTCTCTCAGTACATAGATTCTGCCCTTAACCTCTGTTGTTCTAAGATTCATTCTTCGATTTCAGAGAGCTCGTACTGGCCCTGTAGTATTTTGGGAGCTTCTTTCCCCTGTATCACTCGGAGGTGATTCCGGGGTCTCCTGGTGCCCCGTCCCGGGCCACCAAGGCTGCAGTGGGTGGGCACAGCGCAGGACAGGATTGCCAGGGAGGCGGGGGACACAGTCCTTCGTGTGTCCTTGGTGGAGGTGACCAGACAGAGTCCTCACTTCTGCTGGGCCACTGGGGACACTCCCAAAATATCCAGGGGACAGATGTTATTTTGGGGCTGAGTTTAAAGGTTGCTCATGGTCCCCACCTAGTCCGTGCTCAGTGGCCGGAGCACTCCCGCCTTGCTCTGTGCTTCCAACAAACTGGCTTGCAAGGAGTGTGAATTAGCCTTGTTGCCTTTTCAGGAGAACCAAACTGTCCAGATGTTCAAAACCCAGGCCAAAAACACCTTTCAGAGTCCCTGAGAAGACAGGACAGCAACTGCCAGTTTGGGGATAAACCTAGGCCTGTCACACCAAGCTACATCCCCAGCCCTGTTTCTTTTTTTTTGTTTTGAGATGGGATCTTGCTGAGTTGCCCAGGCTGAGCTGGAACAGCAATCCTCCTGCCTCAGTCTCCCAGCATGCTGGAATTACTGGTGTGTGCCACTGTGTTCAGCTGTTCTGCTTTGTAAACACATGTTGTCAGTGGACCCCGGGCAGATAAAACAACTTGGTTTGCAAAATATTCCTAAGTTGAGAAGAGGCTGCCTTTATGTTTGCAGAGTGAACAAGGTGTAATGTCATGGTAACCAGGTACGTAGTGAGATCATCATGGTGGTGGCAGTGAGGGGGACTGTGACAGAAGAGCTGCCCGGGGTTGAAGCCCCCACTTCCAGCCAGCTCTGCGCTGAGCTAGGCACAGCCAGTGCAGCAGACACAGCTGTCGCCCCATGGTGAGAGTGCCACCCCTTCCAGGAAGCCTCCCTGGTGTCAGCCCGTGTCCTCACCCAGGCCAGGTGTGCTCTGTCCCATGGGTGTCAGGCTGCTTCTGTGTCCTGCAGTGCACTTGCCATACTCTGAAATGACTCAATCTCAGGTCCCTGAGGTCAGAGTCACATAGGAGTCAGCTCTGTGTCCCAAGGGACCATTTGTTAACTATGTTGAATAAGACCTTGGGAAAATTACCGAAACTCTGTGTCTCACTTTCTCCTTTCTAAAATGGGGATCGCACCAGTGATTGTTACTGTTGTTATTTATGGGGCTCTCATGGCTGCCTGCCCTGCCAGTACCCATTCTTTATTCGCTGACTTTGCTCTGGGTGACAACATACCTCCCCTGCAAGTTGGGTGCCCAGTGAAAACCAGCAGAAGTTGTTGGAGAGGACAGGTAACTGGTAGATACCTGTTAAATCTCTCCTCATCTCCTTTTTCTTCCTAGCAAGGACACTGACATGATGGCTGGCACTCTGGCAGCCATTTTGATCATGAAATACTCTTGAGGATAGTAGAACAGGAAGATAGACACCAGGGCCCTGTGAACCATGTACTCAGCACCCCAAACCTGGATCCACATTTTGATGTTTTAATGAAAGAAAGTCTCCCAACACCTTTTTTCTTTCTTTCTTTCTTTCTTTCTTTCTTTCTTTCTTTCTTTCTTTTCTTCCTTCTATCTTTTTTGAAACAAGTTCTCACTATGCAGCTCAGGCTGGCCTTGAGCTCATTTTGTAGCCCAGGCTGGTCTTGAACTTGTAGCAGTCCTCCTGCCTCAGCCTCCCGAGTGCTGGGATTATAGAAATGCACCACCACGCCCTGCCCCTTAGAGCATTTCCTGTAGCTAAATCTAATCAGAAGGGAAGTGTCTTGGCTCAGCCTGCGTTGGGCGCATGTGACACATATTGGTTACGTGGGATGTGCCACAACAACCCTTTAGCCAGGTGCCATCCTGTCACTCTGCTTTATAGACAAGGGGACAGAGGCCCAGTGGCTGGATCCAAGCAGCCAGCTGCCCCCAGAGCTAGTTCCCCTCTGCCCCAGCTCGACACCTGCTTCCCCACCACCTGGTAGGGCTGCGGCAGTGCTGCAGATGGGGCAGAACACTGGACACCCAGCTACTCATTCCCTTGTTGATTTGTGTTTAGTAACAGACATTTCCCAAGAGCCAGCCCAGCAGACCTGGGGGCCATGACCAAGATGGTGTCTATCCTCTGGGAGCCCCCAAGCAAGGTTCTGGTATTATCTTCTGGGGTACCACATACACCCTGAAACCCCTGGAGGACTATGCACACACCTCCACCTGAAGGACCTCCCTCCCCAAGTTGGGCAGTCTGGAAGCTGCACAGTTGTGCAGGGCAGACGTGGGAAGCAAGCGGGAAGCGAATCCTGGTCTCCCCTGCTTGGGTGCCTTTCCCTGGGCCCACAGGGACCTGGCTCTGCGCAGATCTCTTCTTTGTGCAGACATGGATTTCTGTCTCCTGTGAGAGTGTTTCTCAGATGTCCAGGGTCTTCGGATCCCCACTTGGTCGTGAGAGGAGACGCTAACAAGTACCTGGGAACTTGGGGTGTTTCCCTGTAATGGGGTTGGCAGGGGCTGACTGTCATTAGCAGCCAGTTTGGCTGCTGGGAAGAGCCACTTCCAGGGGTCCCCGGGACTGTCCAGGTGTCCTGTCCACGGGGCGGCCTGGCCAGGAGCTGGCTCTGCATCCTGGGCCGCACATCCTCTGCAGCGACCCCGAGGCCACCACCTCTGTCCCCGCATCTCCAAAGCAGCCCAGGCCGTGCCAAGGCAGGCGTCACAGACAGGGGCGGGGACGAAGGCCGGGCTCAGGCCAGCGGTCAGTGCCGCGTTCACTGGAGCAGCAGACGCGGCCTGGTTCACCCTGGACGCGAAGCGACGCTGTGTTCAGTCCACCTGAGGAAAAGGAACGCGCGTGATGCAGTTTCTGGGCTTCAAAGAAACTTTAAAATCCCAAGATGAATTCATATATTTAAAGAAAAGTCTAAAGTTAGGAAAAATGGTTATGACAAGAGCAAGATTTGCCTTTAAATTAATGTATTGGGTTTTTACTATGAAAGATGATGAAATTAGCCCACTAGGCCTTTAAAACCTGTGAGCGTGCTCGGCGCACGCACGGACAGGCGTGGAGTGCGTTCTGCAGCGTGCACCCAGCCTCACACCGCACCTCGGATGCTTCCACCCAGCCCCGAGGATCCCCGCTCCCTTCCGAGGCTGCTCCCCGCCCCACCTGGCGCCTGACTTTTATCCGCCTAAGTGAGGTCTGCAGGTCCTGGACGCCCGTGGGCTGAAAAACACGGCGAGGCCCCGTGGGCTCCACGCAGCCTGCCGAGGACAGTTGGCCGGAGCGCGGGGTGCACACAGGCGCACGCGTGCGCGCAACGCCCCTTTGCTCTGCGCCCCTGAGGCTCCTCTGGGCCACTTCTCGCCCGGGACCATCCGGACACCGCAGCCGCGGACGCGCGCGCAGAGACTCCCGGGCCATCGGTCACAGAGCTCGGGGCAGGCGTGGGCCCTGGTCTGAGCCCAGCGCTTATCACTTCCTGCCCTGCAGCGCAGCGTCGCCCTTGGGCGTGGGCCGCACGGCCTGGGGTGCACTGCCTGGGGCGGCCCTAGCTAATCTCCCCCTGGCACTCAGGGCCCTGTGGGTCCCAGGGCCTGGCCAGCCTGAGCCTCCCCTTGGCTCTGCTGCCCCCTTCCGGGCCGGTGCCCCTGCGGTGCCCTACAGCCCTGGGGGGTGGGGTGTCCTGGCCTCCCAGAGGCTTCCTGCACGTTTCTCTTAGGGGCAGCAGGGTTTCCTGAACAGGGGCTCCTTTCCAGACTCCAGCCTGGACTCCACTGTCCCCAAGACTATGTGGCATCTGGCCATCACTTGTCACAGGCCATCTTCCCCAGGCACCCTCTGACTTCCGGAAATGCAGTCCTCTCTCTGACCTCAGGGCCTTTGCAATCACTGTGCCCTCCTGTCACATCCCGGCGGTGTACTCTACACGGGCGGAGACTGCAGCATCTGTCCTCCGCCCCTCCCGTGCTGTCACCGCCTCCGCCTGCGGTGGTGTTTGCACAGGGCCCTGGCTCCCGTCCTCCAGCCTGGGGTTCAGGGCTGGCGCTTATTAATCAGTTCTTCATTAGTCTGCTTTTTAAAAAAAACTCTTAAAAACGATGTGTGAATGAGTAGTCATATGTAATGCATAGCTCGGTGCTGATTTCTGAGCCAGTCTGCATCCTGGAGATGGTTTTGCAGACATGGTACACTGCTTACTGTTTTCTGAGTTAAAGTAACATGCTAGAGTTTGTTTTTTAATATGAGCACTATAAAGACAAACAAAAATGTTAACTAACGCTTACCGTCTTCTTCCTTCTCCTCCTCCCCTTTATCCTGGGGATCAAATCCAGGGCCTTGTACTGGGCAGGCCAGTGCCGTGCCACTGAGCTGCTTCCCACCCATTTCTACTGATATTTAATAATTTTTACATGGCTGGGAAAGTGGAGATATTCAAAGAGCCTTGGGGAAAAAAATATCTAGGACTCGGATGGAACAAGCCACCCCCTAACTCAGAGGATTTTAAGATGATTGACTTTAAAAAAAAAAAAAAAAACCTCATAGACAAAAAGTAAGGTACCTATCTATCCCCTGTGAAGGGTTTCCTCCAGACATTTCTAGAAAATGTTTATGCATAGAAAAGAAGACACTTACGTGATAAAATACTGTTTTGCTTTTAATTGACAGAAGTGCTGATAATATTTATTGTGCTCTGTCCCTTCATTTCTGTCTTTAATAATATCCTGGACCCATGACTCATTAGAAAAATGGGCAAGGGCTGTGAACGCACAGTTCACACACAAGGAAACACAAACGGCTCACAGACACATGAGTAGATGCTCGCCTGTCGTTAGAGTGGAAAAATGCTAGTTAGAAGCACATGGAGAAATCCGGGCTCGCCTATCAAATTGGTGAACATCCCAAGGCCCATTAACACCTGCTCGGCTGTAGCAGAGTTGCTCTCAGGTACCCACAAACCAGGGCAATGTGACCATAGCTGTCAGAGGGACAAATGCAGGTGCTAGTATGTCTGAAAAATGTGTCCTTCAGGGATCCAGCTCAGGTAGGGGATGGCATGGCTGGGGGCGTGTGTGACTGGAGGTTTCCTGTCCACCTTCCCCAGCACAGGGGAAGCTCTCTGGGGCAGGAAACTCGTGGTCCATCCCCAGGCTCCTGGTTCCCAGAATAATGCCTTGCACATGGCAGATGTCACAATGACAACGCTTACCCTGTGACCACATGCTCTGACTTTCCCAGCCTTCCTTGTGATCAGGTTGCTGCTGTGTGGCTCCTTTCTCCCCTGTGGGATGTGCAGTGTGCTGGAAGCTGTTCCAGGCTTGGCCCTGGAAAAGTCTCAGGTATGTTTCCAGCACTCTCCTGGCTGTTTGTGCATCTCCAGACCACCCACTCCACAGGACCAGCGATGACACAGAGCGGGCACCGGGAGTGCACCGTGACTCAGGAGCCAGGTGCCGTGTGCAGCTCTGGGATTGGAGTTGTTACTGCAGCATTGTGCGTCTTAGCCTGATTAAAGGCAGAGGTGCTCGATACGCCTGCCGTGAACACATGCTGCCATGTGCTGAAGGCCAAGGGCAAACACCGGCTGAATGTTCAGTTACGTTGCTGAATCACAAGTACATAGCTGGCCTGTGTCCGCCCTGCCTTCCTTTTTTAGGTACTGGGAATGAAACCCAGGGCACTCTACCTCTGAGCTACAGCCTCAGTTCTTTGTAGTTTTTGAGACAGGGTTGCCCCAGGCTGTCCTGAAGCTTTTGAACCTCCTGCCTCAGCCTCCTGAGTAGCTGGGAGCTCACCACAGTGCCCAGCGAGAATGTTTCTAAAGTCACAAATTCCCCAAATCTAACTTCTTCAAATGAATTGTCCAAAACCCAGAAATCTAGTTTTTGTTTTGTTGTTTGTTTTGTTTTGAGATAGGATATAGCTATGTAGTTAGGTTGGCCTTGAACTCACAGAGATCCTCCTGGCTCAGCCTCCCAAGTGCTGGGATTATAGCCATTCACCACCACACCCCACCAGAAATTTATTTTTGAGACCCTCCCAGTATACTGCAGCTCATAAGTCAGTTCTGGAAAACAGAAGCCTGGAGAACTTAAGCTTCCAGAGAGTGATTTTACTAAAGCAGGGACAATATCATGGCACTTTGGGCAGATGTCTTCCCCTAGATGGTCTTGAGAATTTGTTGGGCAGGAATAAACCAACAGAAGTGAGTCGAATCTGTATTTTTCTTTCTGACAAAGATGAAGAACAAACATAAGAAGAGGGAGAAGGGAGAAGGGAGAAGGAAGAAGACGATTTACTTGTGAGTGTATTTTGTGGAATCTTCTATGTCAGAACTTTTAAAGAACTATTTTATTTAGAATATAATTTTACCTGGGGGATTCAGGGACATAAAGACGGAAATAATGACAAAAGTCTGTTCATCTTTCATACAGATGCGCAAGCTGAGGAGATGGCTCTACACAGGAGCTCAGTCAGGGACTTGGGCCCCTAGTTTGTCATTCCATCACCATTAACCTGAGTTCCACTAGTTCAATGCCCTGTTTGCAGTCCTATATCCTGCTTATACCCTATTGGCTGTACTTGAGTCACATGGCCACTCCTTGCTGCAAGGGCTCCTGGGAAATGTAGTCTTTATCCTGACCAGTGAGGTACTGGAGCTTGTATTACAGGAAAAACTACACTGGAGGCAGTTTTCACACTGCACCACTGGAAGAGCTTAGGATTTATATTCTAGAACAAAATAGATTACTCCTCACAGTAACAGCACCATACTATATGGTTTCAGAATTTCAACTGACCATGGCTGCCCCCACTTGGCCGGTCTTGGTCCTCCAACTAATCAATAGTTCCAGATTAGAGCCATTGATGTTTATTTTTCAGTTTTCCCTTAGGGCATTGTCATTAGTGACAGAAGAGAAAATAAATTTTGCTGATGATGTATAAAGTTGCATGTAGAAAGTGAAGATTTCTCCTGGCTGTAGGTACCCCTTCTCTTTCAGCAATGTTCCAACACCACAAATACCTTGGGGCCAGATCAGGGTGGATTTAGGAAACCTTGAAGACTGTGGACTTCACCAGAGGGCACCAGCTAGCCAGCCCAGGGGTTAGAACAGGAAAGGAATCTGACCAGGCCTTCGGGAAACTCACTCTGTCTTGAAATGGACTTGGATGGTGTTTTGAGGGCTCCGAGATGAATCATATGCAACCTGGAGTGACGATTCTTGTGCTTAAAACTCTGGACCAATTTTCCCAAATTTCAGACATCCGATTGTTTTGTTTCCTTCATGCTATGTACGCCCCTACACCACGGTCTGACACACATTTTTCTTTTAAAAAATATACATTTGTTTTACGTAGGTTTATTTTTAAAGGGAACTTTACATCTCTCCTGTATCAATCAACTCAGGCCTTCCTGCAGCGACGCCCACCCCAGAATGGAAGGCCCACCCTTGTTCCTAGCCTCCGTGGCCACAGCTCTTTTTGGGGATCCAGTGGCACGCAGATGCTCCCCTGGGGAAACCACTTATCCCCGCCACCCATCCCGGGGGAGGACAGGGCAGAATAGCCTCAGTAGAGAGGGCCACAGAGACCGCCAGCGGGAAAGCACGATGACACACACGCGATCTATCACACTTACTTCAGCAGAAGGCCAGTAGCTGCAGCCCACTGCAGACGGCAGGCCAAAAAAACCCCAGATACAGGGGACCTTGTGACTGCATCAGGTTCCGGTGTCACCTGGCCTTCTGAAGGCACCAGGTGGCGGCGCACTCTCCCTTCGTTCAAAAGGGCATGGGTGAGTGTCAGGGGGCACAGACACGCGTGAGTACCACACGGAGCCTGCGGCCCAGACGGAACCTAGGAGGAGAGAACCCCGGCGCAGCAGTCTGCTGGAGATCTTCCCGGAATCCCTCTGGCTTTGGGGGCCTCTGCTTTAGAATCGCTCCCGGGGAGGGTGGCGGAAGCAACAAAGCGTCCCAGGGCGTCGTATCACGCGCAGGAGTGCTGGGGTGCAGTTTCACGAATGACGCCCGCGAAGCGGCTCCACCTGGCGGCACCGGAGAGGTTTTCCGTGGGTTTCTGCATTTCGTCCTCACCTCGGCTCTGCCAGGCGGGCAGCGTCCCTCCGTCCGACAGCCCGGAAAACTTCTCAGATTCTGCGAGGTTCGCGCCTCCAAATCAGGACAACCCGGGGTAGCGCGCTGCCTAAATCCTGGAGGCGCAGTTCTGGACATGACCACTGGGTGTCGCCCTCGCCAAGCCGTCGGACAATTGCAGAGCTCAGGCCCCGCGGCTTTCGGGTGCAATCCGGGCACCCGGATCCCGGATCCCGAGGGTCCCAAGCCGTCCTCCGTCGCCGTGTCACCTCTAGCAGTGCAGGACGACCGCCTCTTCCCAGTTATAACCGAGTCCGTGTCCGCGGACGGTCGGAGGCCAGTGCTGGACATCTTGCGCGCCTGCCAGCAACCGGGTCTTGTACTGCAGAGGAAGAAACTGAGGCCGAGGGACGCGAGGCGACTGCGTGGGGCCCAGCTCGAGAGCCGCAGAGTCAGAACCCACCCACAGGGAGGCGGGGGCTCAGAGGTCTGTGGCCAGCTAGTGCAACGCCGGACGTTTGTGTTAATTCTCCGTGTTGCACAGAACAGATTTCTGACCGCCTGGCCGCGGACAGTGTAAGGTTCTGGGCAGTGGAAGGAATCAGGCCACTTAGGGAAGCGGGCGGGCTGTGACTTGTTTATCATTTATACCGGGGATGGAACTCACAACCGCCTTTGCCAGGCGGGGGCATATGCCACTGAGCTGTATCCCCGACCCTTTTTATTTATTTTGAAATTTTACTATTACACTACGTTTTGAAAAATTGCCTAAATATACTTTGATAGTTACTTTTAAGTAAAGAAATCTTCTACTTGAAGCACCATCTTCCAGGCTCTCTCTCTCTCTCTCTCTCTCTCTCTCTCAATGCATTAAACAGTTTAAAGAAAATTTACAAGGAATCATTCACATGAAAAAGATGAAGCCAGGAGTGGTGGCACATGTCTGTAATCCCCGCACTTGGGAGGCAGAGGCAGGAGGATTGCTGTGAATTCAAGACCAGTCTAAACTAGAGTGAGACCCTATCTCAAAAAAACAAAACAAAACAAAACAAAAAAAAGGATTCTAAAGTTACCAAGAGATACTTTCCTTCCAACTTTTTTTTTTGTACCAGAAATCAAACTCAGGATCTTGCATGTACCAGGTGGGTGCTGGTGCCACTGAGCTGTTTCCCTGGGCCTCTCCTTCCCATCTTTAACCCTCTTTCCCCAACACCAAAACTGGAAAGTGTCCTCCCCAGAAGCCAGGCTGTGGTCATTTCTCGGGGGCCTCTCTGGAGATACGGAATGTGTGGCGTGTGTTCCCCACACACATTTCAACAGAAGCACACTGCACCACCACCACCACCACCACCCCCCCCCGGCGCTGAGTTCTTCCCTTGACAGTGTAACCTGGTGACCCTTCCGGATCAGCAGCAGGAGAACATTCTTCACGTTTCCATTGTCCAAGTGCAACGATTTATCTGGCTCAGTTCCAGCCTGTGGCGCAAACCATGCAGCAGCCCACATCTTTTGCGCAGAAGCCATTGTGTGTGCTTGGGGCTCTTTCCACAGGGTACATGCTTAGCAACTGAGTGCCCAGTCACGGGGGGGGGCATTTGACTACTTTGGCACCAATTGTCTAAATGTTCTCCCAGGTTAAACTTACCAAGTGACATTCAGACCTTCAACTTACATAGCCCTGTTTGCTCCTGGTTCCAGCCAAGGCCATGCAAGATCAGGTGCTTGATCTGGCCTTGTGCAGGGAGAGAGAAGGCGTTCTCCATGGCTTGGGTCTGCAGGCTCATTCTCCTAGTGTTAGATTTGGGATTAGAAATGCACAGAAAGGCCACTGGCATTTCTCTTCTGTTGGCCCAGAGCTTATGTCTGTTAAGGCGTAAATACAAAGTGTCCTCCAAAGACTGTGTACTGGGGCCTTGGTCTCCAAGGGAGTGATATTCCAGGGCAGCCTGGTGAGGTGATGTTGTCCTGAGGACTCTGACCTCAGCCCCGGGCAGCTCCACAGGTAAACGTGCTGAACAGGCATAGGAGCTGGGGCCTAGATGAAGGCTGTGACCTTGAGGACTGTCTTGCCCCCCTTCTTCTCCGGCTCTCACTCTGTCTGCTTCCTGGCTGCTGCCATGAGCCAGGCCGCTTTCCTCTACCCTGCTGATCTGCCTTGTCACAGGCTTAAAAGCCCTGAATCCAGAAGACCATGGTCTGAACCCTCTGAAACCAAGAGAAATACATCTTTCCTCTTTTAAAATGTTGTTCTGCTGAGTGTTGCTGTGCATGCCTGTAATCCCAGCACTCAGGAGGCTGAGACAGGAGAGTCAAGGCAAGTTCAAGGCCAGCCTGGGCTACAAACTGAGTTCAAGGCCAGCCTGCACTGCATAGTGAATACTTATTTTAAAAAGTTGTTATTCTCAGGTATTTTTTGTCACAGTGACAGAAAGCCAAACAATGCAATATCCTCAGCCTATGTTTTTCTACAGGGTAATTGATTTTTTGTTGTTTTTGGTGTTAAATTTGAAAGTCTTTATATACTGAAAAACTGAGGTCTTTGTTTCTCATATGTTATATATATTTTTAAAATATATCAAATAAAACTGGAATTCTTCATACACAATATTTCCAGGGCTTGTGGTCACTTCACAATATATTGCGGAACCCTTTCCACATCTGTAAGTTTGCCTGTGCCACAAAATTGTGTGTTTTTTATTTAAAAATCACACTGGAGCCTTGCCTGGTGGCACATAAAGGCTGAGGCAGGAAGATCACAAGTTCAAGCCTGCCTTGCATAATTTACTGACTTAGCAAGACCCTGTCTCCAAATTTTTAAAAAAGAGGCTGGAGATATAGCTCAGTGCAAAGGTCCTGGGTTCAGTTCCCAGTGCTGGCTACCTTGGGATTCCCGTCACAGTTGTGTGGGTCCGGCACAAACACAGCGCTAGCACCGTATGCACTCGTGCTGAGGGGAGAGGAAGAGGCATCCGGTATCAGTGTGTGTTTTTATCTAACTCTCCCGACAGTGCTGTGTAATAAGCAGCACATCCCATTTTATAGAGGCCGAAACTGAAGCCCAGAGGAGCCATCGGATTTGCCCGATGTCCCCCAGCTGGTCAGGAAAAGAGCTGGGATCAAATGCAATCAGTCTGGCCTCTCCACTTTTGCAACCACTTTCTGTGACTTTAAATTGCCACATTCCCAGGGCGAGTATGCTGTAGTTTCGGGTCCCAGCCACAGGGAGGCGCTAGGGACACATGCTTTGCCTGGTGTGTGCGGCAGGGGACCAGCGAGTCCAGGCACCCTGGGATGGGACAGTCCCCGGAGCTGGGGTGGCTCAGCCCCCACAGAGGCTGTCTCTTGTCACCCTCCGGCCTGGGGCCGGCTGTGCGCATGTGTATCCGAACTCCTGAGCCTTCCCCACCGGAAGTGCGGGGACCGAAGTTGCCAGGCATCACCGTCCCGGTGGGGGAGGGGAGGGGACAAGGTCGCGTCTGGTTGAGCATCACCGTCATGCACCTCCAGGGACCCAGCAAGTCAGGCCGATGACAGAAGCCAGCCCTGCCTAAGACAATAGCAGCTCACACCTAGCGAGCGTCCCAGGCAGGAGCGCACTGGCACTGGCACCCCGGGCGATGGCGAGCCGGGGACTAGCCCCATCTCTCCTTCCCGAGGACAACGCTGAGGCCCCAGCGGGATCCAGTGACTTGTACAAGGCCCTGCGGCTGAGCTGGGACTCGAACCCAGGCCATTCAGACCACTCCAGGAAAACAGGCACGAACTGTGTGTCAGACCCACGAGAACATTCTCCACCCTCACAGAGGGCGGCCCCCTCCTCCAGGGGCCACTTTCACTATTTTCATTTCCTCACTTTTGATGAAATGTCAGGTACAGGAGACTTTTCCTTTCCTTGATCTTTTCCTTTGAGAAAAATACCAGCACTAGGTGCACGGTAAATGGGAACATGGGGTGCTGAGTCCCTGGCGGGGGGCACTGGGTGGCCGTGGGGACCACGGTCTTGCTGAGGACTCAGCCCTGCCAGTGCCCATACATCGTTTCTCAGCATGCATGCTGGCTTAGTTTTGCAAGGGAAGCCAGAAATATGGACTTTTAATGTGAAATATTTGATTTTAAAATAATGGCAATTAATTTAAAAACTTTAAAACCCCAAGAAGACAAAAGGAAATATGTGTGAAGTCTGAACTGTCTTAAGAGTTGCCAGATGGCAGCCTTCCTAAGGTCACAGTCACGGTCCCAAACCAAACGCTTTCACCCTGGAGTTTTCCTCATCATTTATGTAGATAGTTCTTTTTTGTGTTTAGTCACACATTTAATCTATGGGTGTATCACTCACCCACCCACCCATCCACCCATCCATCCACCCACCCATCCATCCATCCATCCACCCACCCATCCATCCCCTTCCCACCCACCCACCGGCCCCTCATGCACATCTGCACCACCCACCATCCCCTGGTGTATTTGTCACTTCATTGTTGCTGGTTCCTCATTGTGTGCTGGACCCTGGGCCAGGCCCTGAGGACACAATGAAGACTGTGACCTAATTCCTGTCTTCCAGGAACTCACCAGAGCATGTAGTGGAAAAGAGAGGGGTGAAACCAAATGCTGTTAAATTCAGACTACATTTATCAGCTTGGAAACTTTGGGCAAACATTAAAGCTTCTGAGGGCCAGTTTTCCCCTCTGTGAAGTGGGATTGTGTCCTTAAAGC
Source organism: Hydrochoerus hydrochaeris (assembly GCA_004027455.1). NCBI lineage: Eukaryota > Metazoa > Chordata > Mammalia > Rodentia > Hydrochaeridae > Hydrochoerus > Hydrochoerus hydrochaeris. The sequence continues at coordinate 802,516 of PVLA01000095.1, forward strand.
AAAGAATTTGCAAGCTGGGTAATTTATAGGGCATGGAAGTTCACTGCAGCTCACAACGGTGAAGGCTGGCAGGTCCGTAGTCGGGAGACCCCGCCTGACCGGGTTCTGGTGAGGGCCTCGGCTGCGTTTTTACATGGCGGCATCCCAGGGGCACACAGGTGGCAAGAGGTGGGTGAGGGAGGCCAACACACCCGCTTCCCATCACGAATCTAGACCCTGGAGACCTGGCTCAACCCCAAGAGACACAGCTCTGCCTAGGTTCAGGGGAGGTTTTTGGAGGGGGCAGTGACCAGAGGGTTCCACGTGCCTTTCACTGGCAAGGGGAGCTTTCTCATGACTCAGCGCACTTCCCCCAGCTGGGTGCCACCCTCCACCACCTGGAACCCTGGTCTCCCCACTCTTGCTTCACTCTGACCACCCCACCCTTCAGTGCACACCACCGCCCTGGTTCGCGGGGAAATGGCCTGGAACAGGAAGGCCTGTGGGCTCTCTCTTCCCTAATTTGCTGTTATTTTCTTCATTTAAATTGAAACCATGCTTATTAAAGATGATCAGAAAAAACAACACATCGAACAAGAAAGGAGAAAATTATTTTTTTGCCCCATCCTTCTAATGTAACCGCACTAGACAGTCTGTGTTTTTTTTCTTTCTCCTAAGCCAGGCTAGTGGCGTGCGTGCATGTGTGCGTGTGCAGGGTTGGAAATCGTGCTGGCCAACTATTCAGTGCCGGCTTCTTAGAAACTTTTCCATTATCCTGCACCACACGCACTCTGCCTCCCCCGCTCATCTTGGTGAACTTGAGGGAAGGACTGCGCTTGTTTGGCTGGTGTCTAAAGTGAGCACCTACTAAGGTCGGAGAGGGAGAGAGGGAGTGATGGCATCCCCACCTTTCCAGAGTCTGCCAGGCCCCGCCCTGGGCACTGCCGGTTCACTGGTTCTTCCTCACAGCCCCCCATGAATAGGTGCTGGAGAATGAGGTCCCAGTTTGCACGGCTGGGGCAGAGCCAGTTCTTGACTCCATGCGTGTTGGCCACAGAGCCTGGCCTCTCTCCGGCTGGGCTGCCTTGTGTGACCCATCCACGAGAAGCTGGGAGAGAGAACACAGGAGGCAGGTGACAGCGCTGCAGAGGCCCTAGGCCTCTTCCTGGAGAAGGAGGCGACACCTCCATCTCCTCCAAGAGCTATGGGGTATGTGGGAAGTGGAGCTGCAGGTGACCAGAGCAGCAACCAAGGTCCCAAGGTAAGCACAAGTACGGGAGCTTCCTTGAGCAGGCGTGGAGGACCTGCTGGGAGAGGTGGGCAGGGCCGGGTCATGGGGTTGGGGACCCTGGGGGAGCCCCAGAGGGCTTTCCACTGGATACAGTCTGCCTGGGAGGGCCCTTGCCTGGTGGCATCCTGCTCTGGCCCACCGAGAGCCTTCTAACTGCCTTTTATGTGCTTTTTCTACTGGAGGAAGTTCCAGAGGGGTCAAGGGGGCTGATTTACTCCCTGCTGAGGCCAGGGCCGACTGCTGCAGGCAGGGCAGGTACAGCCCTCGGGGGCCGGTCCACTGTGGTCGGCCTGAGGCCTCTCGGTCCAGTCCTACAGCCTGTACTCTAACCTGCACGCAGCAGCTCTTGTTTTGGGGTGCGGTGGGGGCCCAGTAAATAATCCAGCCCACTACGAGTCCTCTCCCCGCAGTCCTTGAAGGTAAAGAGGAATTGGAGAGTGTCACCTGCCTGAGGCCACCCTCCCCACATCCCTTTTCTGAGCGGGCCTGGGACCCAGCACGGATTCTCCTCCTCCTGCCCTGTGCTGTGTGGCAGCGCTCCTGTCCCTGCCCTGGGGACAGGTAGGGGCCAGAGCCCCGGGCCGCCTCCTCTGCTGCACCGCTTCCTCTGTCCTCTCTGCCAGGCCCACATCTTATCAGCTCAAACACTTCAGAGTTTGGACACGAAGCCAAAGTCAACTCGAGGAAAAGTCTTGAATAGTCCAATGGTGAACAGCAGCGTGGCGGGGCGGGCAGGAGGCTGAGGAAGGGTGCACCCGAGGGTCCCCGTGGTGGACTCGTGGACTGGGGAATGTCACTGCAGCACTGAGGCAAAAGACAAGAGTCACCCGGGTGTCCATCAGGAGGGGACCGGACACATAACAAAGCCCTCTGCAGTCCTGAGAAAGACGGAAGAATGCAAACACAAAGGTGCAGAGCCGCGAGCATCAGCGGGTCCTTCACTGAAAACAGGGTAGACGGGGCTACGCGTCCCCTTGAGCCGCCTTCTGCAATGTCTGGAAGCGTTTGCGGGGTACCTGGGGAATGAGCTGTAGGCGGGAGTTGGAGGGAGACCGACTCCTCCTTACACACTCTCTGTACCTTCAGAGCTACTTACAGCTACATGAGTGGAATCTTACAGGAATAAACTAATCAGGGTATTGATGATTTTGTTCCAGACAAAGCAAAGGACAGGAGGGCCAGCGTTTTCCAAAGGCACAGTGGCCTCCAGCAGGGACGGGATCCCTGAAGATCTAGCTGCAGGGCTCTGGGCCTGGCTAGACTCTCAGCTGTGAGCACATTCAAGCAAGCATTTCCCAGTCTCCTCGTGTCCCTAGACCTGGCTGTGGAAAGGGCACTCTGAGAAATGTCACCCCACGGACCCCACTATAAAGTAGAATCAGATCGCTCTACAGATGGATTGATTTGTTAATTCCACAAGCACGATTTATGTTACATAGCAGGGAGGTAGCAAAGAACAAGACGACCCAGTCCTTGATCTGGTGGAACCTGTGCCTTGAGTGAGTACCAGACCTGACTGGTCAACGAGGACAACACTGAAAGCAAACACGGTGGTACTGAGTGTCAAGGGCCATGACAGATGTGGTTGATGGTGGCTGTCACAGGGAGTCCTCTGTGAGGGCTCTTTGAGGAGGTGACCTTTGGTCTGGGGAAGGAATGAGAAAAAGGAAATGAGCACAAGGAAAGTAAGGAGAGGACAGTCTCAGGCTGCAGGAAGAGCTAGTGCAAAGGCCCTGGGGTTGCAGTAAGCTTTGCTGTGGGAGAAATGGTGGTCAGTGCAGTTGGAGCTTGGAGAGCCAGATGGGGAGGAGAGTCAGGTGAAGGGGTGAGCGGGAGTGAGCCTGTGGTCTTCTGGGTTTTCTAAGGCATCCAGACGAGGAAACTGAGGCTCAGAAAGGTTAAGTGATTGCCCAGATCACACTTGCTGCGTTTGAACTTGATCTCAATGCAGTCAGAGCTGGAGGCTGCCCTGTCCGGTTTCTTTCACTCAGCATTTCGATTGTGAGGGGCTTTGGGGGTCTCAGCAGGCTCTCTGTGTCACAGGTCCCCAGTGGGACAAAGTGTGAACTAGGCACTCTTCCCCCCAAGAAGGCTGGGTGACAGCAGCTCACCTAGAAACAATCCAAAGGATGTTACCTGAAGGCAGATGCCACCTGGGCGCCCCAGCACAGGCCTGTAATTCCTACTACTCAGGAGGCTGAGGCAGGAGGATCATAAGTTCAAGGCCAGCCTGGGCAACATAGGCTATCTCAAAACAAGAGAATGGGGGATGCAGCTAGGGGCAGCGCCCTGGGTTTAACACACATAAAAGAATAGGTGTGAAGCAATCTAATGGGGGAGGGTTAACACGCATAAAAGAATAGGTGTGAAGCAATCTAATGGGGGGGTAGTTGAGAATGATCCTAGAACATATGTTAAAATTTCTTTCAACCACAGTGCATTCTGAATCCTTAATAAATACAAAGATCCCCTGGAGGGAGGGCTGGGGCTTGGGTGTGGGGACATGGTGACTGATAAGTCGGATCTGCTAGCTGTACTATTTAGAGTCTGGGTGTATGAGCCAGGCATGGTGGTGCACACCTGTAATCCTAGCACCTGAGACCGTGAGAAGGATCATTGCAAGTTCGAGGTCAGCCGGGGCTACAGTGAGTTCAAGGCAGCCCAAACAACAGAGCGAGACCCTGTCTCAACCAAACCAGGCAAAGCAAAACAAAACTACCAACAGAGTCCACTTTTAAACTTCTAGCGTTATTATGTGATTGCTACTGCAGAGGGTTTTATCCAGGCTGGATTTGAACCTGTCATCCTCTTGCCTCAGCCTCCCAGAAGGCTGGGATTTGTTTCACGTGACTTTTAGCAATGTGTTTCATGACTTGATTGCTCGGTGCTGGAGCATGGGCTCCACGGCTGATGGTGAAACACTGCCTGAGGTGGGCACTGGGTGGGCAGTGCCAACTCCACCTTCCGTGCCCCCCGCACACACTCAATCTAAACCCAGGGCCTTGTAGGTAACTGTGTGACTTAGCGAGTAAAATGCAGTGACCGCTGATAACAGTGCCCCAGCCTCCCTGCACACAGTGCCAGTGAAGACAGGCATTCGTTCTTCTTGAGCAGATGTGGTAGTTTCCTCAGTGTGCGTGTGTGTGTGTGTGTGTGTGCACGCGTGTGTGTGGTGGCAGGTAGATCTCACGTCTCCTTTTCTGTTGCTCTAACTTTTCTACAACAGACAGGACAAGAACAAGAATGCCTGTGTCTGAAGCTCTTGCACAGTGACAAGAGAAGAAGTTTGAGCTGTGGCTTCCGCTGGCTCCTGGGATCAGTCAGCCCTGGGGGGGTTCCGGGGTTGCCCAGGTCCGGCCCCCTGAGTGCTGATCCTGCTTCACCACTCAGGCTGTGCGTCTTAGCTACCATTGTGCCAAAGCAGCACAGAGCACCAGCTGCTATTCTTGGTTTCTGTCTCTCAGGTCCTCCGACTCAGGAATTCAGACAGGGCATGGCGAGATGGCTCCGTGACATCAGGACCTCAGCTGGGGACACTGGAAGGCTTGGGTGACTTGGTGGCTGGCGGAGGCTCTGTGCTTGTCTCCTACTCTGATGTGTGGCTGGAGGCTGCTCCCCAGCTGGCCAGCAGCAGGACGCCCTCTGCGTGACAGCCCCAGGGTCCCATCCCGGCTGCTTGGGCTTCCGGGGCATGGGCTCCGCGAGTGCGAGCTGGAAGCGCCTCCCATCATTGTTAGGCCGGGTCTCGGGGGTCTGTCCTCTGGACTCTGTGGGTCCTTCTGGCCTCGAGGGGTGGGGTGAGACCCTCATCTCCCGCTCAGTGGGGCGAATGTTAAGGCCGCTTTATGAGGAGGGTGTGGAGCAGCGGCACTCTCGGAGTGCTAGTGGGGTCTGAATGGGGGTGGGCAGTTCCCCAAAAAGTCCAACGCAGAGGTCCCAGGAGGCCCAGTGTCCACGTGGAAACAAATGGCCACCAACCGGGAAACGCAAAACCAGTGTGGCATCGCCATGCGGTGGAGCAGCCACAGGGGAAGGAAGTTCACGGCCTGCTGTCAGGTGGAAGGGCTTCAGAACCTCGCTAAGAGCGAGGAGCCAGTCGCAAAGAGAACCTGTGGGACCACCCGGAAGAGGTGGGCACAGAGGCTGGCATGTGGGTGGCAGCGTGGGGCTGGGGAGGGGGAAGGCGTCTGCTAATGCATGTGGGATTTTTTGGGGGGGCAATGACAATCTGCCTCCCCACACCTCAATTTCCTTGTCTGTGAAATGGGCTACTTAAGAGTCAAATGAACCCAGCCTGTCCTCCGGGAATTCGAAGGGGCCATGGTAGCGGAAGCTGCCCACAGTGAGCGCGTGGGAAACATGGTGGTACCAGATGCTAACCCGCCCCAAGGGGCAGGGCGTGAGCCAGGTCCCACCTGCTAATCTTCCCCGGATTAATCCCCCCCTCACTCGAGATCTCAGCCGCGTTATCCAAAAACCGACTCAGCAATGCTGCCCTCCCTGTAGGCCGTGGCGGGAATGACTGAACGGCACTGGTGCACTGTAGGCGCTAGGTAGCTTGTGGGCACTTTCTCCGCCCTGCTGGTGCCGCCTGGTGAGGCTGCTCCCACTGTCCAAGTAACAGCCACGATGCCGGCGTTAGCAGGAGTGGGCGCCGAGGCCACTGGAAGCCCCCTTGGAAGTGGTCTTTGAAAGGACAGGTGGGGCATGTGGCCAAGGGTCCAGCTGCAGGGCCAGGGGCTGCAGAGCGGCAGGGGCTGGCAGTCGAGCTGCACCCCTCCACCCTACTTTGCACTTTCTGACTGAGAACCGTGGGAAACAGGCCTGTCCCACACAGGGGCGTGGGCCTGGCTCTTCCTCCTTGGCTCTGAGGGGCCACTTTCCTCCAGCCCGGCCCCTGATGCCCTCACAGCTCAGAGCAGCAGCAGCAGCAGTACCTAACACCTGCTGACCGATTTCCAGACCTCACCAAGTGTCAGACCATATCTCTCCTCTGCCTGGAATTCTTCAAGGCTCCCACCTCCCTCAGAGTAAAAGGCAAAGCTCCCACAAGGCCATCCACTGTGGGCAGCCTTGTTATGTCTCTGCCTTCTTTCTCCCACTCCTGCCCTGTGTATGGCTCTCCAGTGGCACCAGCTTCCTCACTGCTCCTCAGATGCATGAGGAGCCCTCCAGCCTCAGAACCTTTGCACATGCTGCTCTCACTTCCAGATGGACCATTCTCTCCATAGATATCCCCCAGGCTTGCTTCTTCACTGGCTTTGGGTCTGCTTGGTTTGGAAGTGGTTTGTCTGTGACCCTCGAAGCCTCACATGCTGCTACCTTGACCCTCGGTGGTGGAGTCAGAGCTATGTAACCTTTAAGGGATGGGCCTGGTGGAAGATCATGAGGTCGTTGGGGCTCTGCCCTCAGGAGTGGACTAATCTTGGGTTAGCTGAGTGGGCTGGGTCTCTCAGGAGTGAGCAAGTTCCCACGAGACTGGTCCCCTGGGCTTCCTGTCTCACTGTGTGACCTCTCTTCCCCTGAGTCTGCTCTGGTGAGCCCTTTGCCACAGACTTTCCCTAGAGCCAAGCAGATGCCAGCGCCATGGCCATGCACAGGGATCTCCTGACCCGTAACCAAGCTGTCTCTGCACGTTAGCCCGCCATGGGATTTCCTGAGAGCGACAGAAGGGCCTGGCGTGCGGCCTTGGGCCCCTTCCCTCGTCTCACACTCCCACTCTGCTTTTGCTGCCTGTTTTCCTTCTCCCTGTCCCCTACGGCCTCTTCTTCCTCCTCCTGCGCCTCCCTCAGTACTGGGGGCACAGCCAGGGTCTCGGGTGCGCTCAGCAAGTGCTCTACACCGAGCCCCACCCCAGGCCTTTTCCTTTCTTATTTTGAGACAGGGTCTTGCTAAACTGTCCAGGCCGACCTCGAACTGGGATTTTCTTGCCTCGGCCTCCAGCCTCCAGAGCAGCTGGGAGCACAGGCGTGGAGCACCATGCCCAGCTCAGCCCTTCTTTGCTGGTTCTTGGGTCACTGTCTGTGTCCTCTTCTGTTCCAGGCAGTGAGGCCCTCTGTGTGGAGCCCATGAGCCCAGGGACAGGCCCCAGTCCAGGCCATAGGAGGGTCAGGGGCCGTGACACCCTGGAAGCCCTCAGCCATCTGAGCTCTGCACACCCCAGTGGCTCCGTGTGGGAAGGTGGCCCGGGAAGGGCAGAGCACCTGGGTTTTGAGGGAAGCCAGAAACTCTTCTATCTGTGTGATGTCTCCATTAGAAACCACTGCTATTTTCTAAAACTCCACATCTGCTGTGGTCTGGAATGGGGGCCGCCATTTGTCCCCAGGGGCCACCTCACCAGCGTACTCAGTGGTTCCGGGTGTCTGGAAGATGAAGCTCTTGAAACGCCTCCATTTCAAGGCAAACTGCCTGTTCTTGTCACAGCGCCGTCCACCCCCTGGTTCATGCAGCCCTGGGCATCTTTCCTCCGCTCTGGAGCAGGGACCAAAGGTAAATATTGGCAGAACATTGGCTTTTCTGTGACCCAGATAAGAGTGGCATCCAGTGGAGAAGGCGAGATCGGGCCATCCCTGCCAGCTGCCACCCAGCCCAACCCCTCCGCATGTGCTTACAAGCGCCGTCATCCCTTGTGGCACCAGGCGTTAGCTTTGTCACCACCAGGGTCCCACCCTGCACGGCACGGGGGGCCTCATCTCGCCTGGGGCTTGTGGCCGGCGCCCTGGCCCCGTGCTGGGACCGACACTGTGTGTTTATTCGGATCCTCCCGTGTTTACTACAGTGTCACAGAAACAGTGTCTGCTTTGGCAAATGCTTCCTGCTTTGTGAAACTAGCACAAGTACCCTGAAAAAATTCAAACAGCACAAAGATGTTTGGGTGGAAAATATCTTCATTCTTTGATGTTTCCCAGTTTCCGAATACTTGCTGTTGCTAGTTTCTTGTGTAATATTTTTTATAGGGATAAACAACTTCCTTTATCTATCTGTTATCTAGCTATACCTACCACACACAAATAGGAAACCTGTCTGTTTTTCAGCAGTGGGGACTGCACTCAGAACCTTGTTTATGCCAGGCAAGCGATCTGTCCCTGGGCCACATGACCAGCCCTTTGTTTGGTTTTGGTATTGGGAATTGAACTTAGGACCTTGCGTTTGCTGGGCAGGCACTTGTGCCACTGACCTATATCCCCAGCCTCCCATTTGAGACTAAATCTGGCTAAATGGCCCAGGCTATCCTTTAACTTGCAATCCTCCTGCTTCAGCCTCCAGAGTTACCTATGCTTCTCTATAATTTCTTCTTGCATCAGTGGCTTATGGATAGATGATGCTCTACTGGCCTCTGGCTAAATCTGTCCCGCTGCTAGTTTTTGTGCAGCCTTCAAGCTAAGCATGAGTTTTACATTAAGAGAAAAAATCCAACAACAAAAACAAAAGAAGAGTAATATTTTTCAACACATGAAAAAAAATTTTGAGGGGGGGACAGCATCTCTCACTGTACAGTTCAGACCGGACTTGAACTCACTGTGAAGCCCAGGATGGCCTCAAACTTGCAGCAATCCTCCTGCCTCAGCCTCCTGAGTGCTGGGTTTATAGGCATGAGCCAGATACATGAAAATCATATGAGAGAAAAACTTCAGTGCCCGTAAGTGCTTTTCTATGGGGACACGCTTGCTCCTGCTCATTGTTAATGGCGCTGCCTGTGGCCACGTGGGGTGAGGATGGCACCGTGGCATGGCTGCAAAGCCCAGAGTGGGGGTGCCAGGGGTGGAAGCCAGGGCCTCGCACTGTGCTGCCCCCCAGCCCGAGCGCCTGGGGGCTGGTGCGCACTGAGCTGGTCCCCACCTGCACGAAGCCCCTAGCGTGTGTGATTGTGTCACCGGCTCACCGTGTGTGCAGTTCTTATGACGCCTTCTACGCTCGCATTTCAATGAGAAGCTTTCATGTGTCAGGAGAGTCTGCAAATTCCTGACACGAAATCTCTCAAGTGGTCAGTATGATTATTATTTATATCTTGATTTTTTTTTTCTTTCAGAGATAGGATTTGCTGCTGCGTATAGGAGGAGGATGCGTCCAAGAAAACCCTCCAGCCACAGGCCAGAGGTGACATGCCAGCCGGGAACCAGGGCCCAGATGCCTGCCCTTCCCAGCCCAGGAGGCCTGGCTTACATTCGAGCTGGAGGCTTCGTTCGCAGTGCCTTTTCGGATGATGCAAAACTCCTCACGGGTGTTTATTTTCCTCAGGAGGGAGGTGGACGGCAGAAAGCCTGAGAAGCTGGAAAAAATGCCAAGCAGAATAACACAGAACAGGGCTTCCGCCCCTCTTGCTGTTGCCAAATCTAGAAGCGAAGCAGCTATTATTTACTTAATATTTTTCTTTTCCCCATATGATTTTTTTAAAAATCCTTAAATTGTTTCATCCTGAGAAATAATAGCCATGAATCGATGGTTCTGATTGATGAGTTAGCTGTAGACGTATTTTTTCCAAGTGCCCCTAAATACTCAGGACTAAAATTATTTTTAAAACACAGCCTCCCTCGTGTACCACCTACAGTCATCCTGCCAAGAGACCACGGGGCCTGTGCGGAACATTTTCAAGCGCTGGGCTGTCAGACGCCAGGGATTACGTTGCCAGCCGCCAGTCCGCCCTGCCTTCCAGCGGACAGAGCCCTGACTCTCTTAGCTGGCTGCGGGCCCAGCCCTAGGGAGGGAGCCACATCTGATTTAAGCCAACTGTGGCCGTCCTATATAGGCTCCTAGCCCTGTGACTGATGAGGGTGGTCACATGCCCCAGTTCTGGTCAAAGGTAAACTAGGTAGGGGCTTCTGGGACAGAGTTTCCTTTCTCAGGAAAAGGAGGCAGATGAGGAGAGACCTGTTTGCCTCTTTTCTTGCTGCTTCGGACACTGTTGAGTGAAGAGGTGACGAGTGAGCTGCGGCAGCCCCATCTGGGACATGAGGACCTGCTGAAGATGAGTTACCGACTCACTGTTGATGTGTAAGCAGAAAGTGTAAAGACCCTGTGTCCCTTACGGCAACCTTGAGGGGCCAAATCCACCCAGCGGTCCATCCGCCATCTCCAGATGGCTTTTAAACAAACAATAAACATGACTGCAGTCTACAGTGCTGTGATAGAGCCTCTGAGCCCATCCTCACGGCCCTGACTGGCTTTGTGCTTTGGAGCCAGACTCTAGGGTCACATTCTTGGGCAGCATCTAGTGCCTCCAAATCCTCCTGGCTCGGTCACCCTGCCCAGTGACTTAACTTTTCTAAGCCTTAGTTTTCCTGTCTATAAGATGGAAATAAAAAGACTGCTTCTTTCAGACAGTATCTTTTGAGGAAAACAGTTTTGATTCATTCAGAGCACTTGGAACATGGTGTTTGTGAACCGGAGCATCATTATTATATCTTTAGTCTTAATACAATCTGCCAAAAATAGGGGGACACAACGTGGACAGAGGCAGGAAGTTGACAGCACCTAATTAAAGGCCACCAGCTGGGCACAAGATGAGCAGAAAATGATCTGAGTGTCCGAGCTGACCACAAGCTGCCATGAGTCAACACTTGAGTGAGCTGGGGTGACGCAGGCCAGGGGGCCGGACCCGGAGAGGGGCGGGCAGGCCTGGCTTTGGAGCTTCTGCTCTGCTGCCCTGACTCACACCTTCCTGGGAGCGTTGGGGCTACACAGACAACCTCTTCTTAAAGGGTGCGGGCAAGCTGGAGACAGCGGCCAGGGCTCCTGACAGAGCCCGGAAGACCTGGAGGTAAAGGTCGTCCCCGCCTGCGTGGAGAGTGTGTCAGCTAGGAGCAGCTGTTGGCCCAGGCCATGGCAGCCCAGATGCAGGGAAGCAGACCACAGGCGGGGCTGGAGCCAGGAGCACTGGAGGGTGAGTCAGAACCCTCGTGACTCCGCCGCGTGACCAGGGCAGTTTTCTCCATGTCCTGGACCTCAGTGTGTCCAGATGGGTATCAGGATGCAGGCGTCCTGCGCTCCTGAGGGGTGACTGTCAAGGGTCAGAATGCTGATGGCTGAAGTAACTGGAAATCCAACAGCTGTGGCTAAGACAAGCGAGGCTTCTTCACCCCAGCTATTTAAAGGCGCAGTGGGGGCAGCTGTGGGTCTCTCTGGCGTTTCTGGTGACACCTCTGTAGCCCAGCGAGGTAGGAAGGAGGAGCAGCAGCCGCATCTGTGTCCTGCATTCCAGAAGTAAGGCCTTCCAGGAACCTCCAGGACAATTTCCCCGGGTCCCCTGCCTGCTCCTGTGACCGGGCTGTGATCCCTGTTGACCCTGGACCTCATAGCAGCCCCCTGACTCTGGCCCTACACCTCACGCATCCAAGGCCCTGTTGCTGCCTGTGGCCCACCCAGCCACACTGGAAGCTGACTGACATGGCTGTCTGGGGACAGCAAGGGTCACATTGCACCTCTGAGCTTCTCTTCCTCACCATGCTGTCAGGCTGGCATTGCCAATGTCCACTGAGTGGCCATACGGCACCTGGGCTTGGTGTAGTGCTCAGCTATGACCATGTGGAAATAATGAAGGATTTCAGAGCGAGAGGCCCTGTCACCAGTGTTGCCTGGCTTGTCATGGGCCTCACTTCCTGCCACCCTCCTAGGGCTCCCCTGTTTCATGTGCACCCAGCTCCCAGAAACCCTGTCCCTGTGCCCTGCTCTTCCCCTACCCCCAATCTGAGGTGACCTCACATGCATCCTCAGAGCTCGTCCTTTCAAACAGGAACATGTTCACTTAGCACCTACTGCCTGCTGGGCCTGTGGTTAGCGCTTGGCATACATTTTTTCACTTGAACAAAGTAGATGCCCTGGTGACCCCCACTTCACTGATGCATGCAAAGTGAGCTTTTGACAAGAATTAATTGAACACTATGACGTCCTAGTCCCTACTTTGGGTTCTTTGGATACCTGGATAGATAAAACCTCTTCTCTCACAAAACTTGTGATGACAGGTGACCAAATAAACTTAATAACATAGCATCAAGAAGGTATGGGGGCCGAGAAGGAAGCAGAGTAGGCTACAGGGATGATGAGTGGAGTGGAGCGTGGGCTTAGCGAGGCCCAAGGAGGGTCTCTCTGAGGAGATAACACGTGAGCAGAGGCCTGAAAGACTTAGGAAGGAGCCACGCAGGTAGCTAGGCCAGTCTAGATGGAAGAATGTTCCAGAATGTTCTAGGCTGTTCCAGTTACTTTCTCAAGGAGACTCCTATGACCACCTTTACTTCTAGATCAAGCCCCTCATCATTTGCTCTCTGAATTCACTCAGTTCCCTGCTTCCTGGAAAGTTGTCTGACATGTCACTTGCCACATGTGTCCTCCTGCCTCAGACTCCCTTATGCCTTGAGCTTTGCCCAGAGCCCAGGAGCTCCCTCCCAGATGTGTGTGGCCATCATATTCACCCAAGGAGTTTGTTAGCAAGACAGCTGCCATCCCCTCTGTGAGCTGCTCAAAAATCAGTCCCCCTTGATCAAGCGTCTCCCAGTTGCTGAGACGGAGTTTGGGTATGAGACGTCAGAGGTGCTAACCCAGAATGAGCGCTCTGAACTCTTGAATGGGGGAGGGGGGAGCAGGAGGAGAAGGGAGAACGGGCCCCTCAGTGCTGGCTCAGCAGAAATTCAGGTCCTGGCATGAGGCGCTGCCGTCCGTCGGTCCGTCCGTCTGTCCGGCCTGCACGGGGGCCTCACTCGGGCACAGGCCCAGCTGTCCCCCGGGGTGGCCTGGGGTGAGGCAGCCCTGAAGGAAGGGCTGTCTGCCGATCCCACTCCTCAGGCTGCACACGAGGTCTTCCTCGGAGGCCGCAGAGGAGCTGCATCTCCATGTCCACCACATTATCGTGTCTGCTGGTGTCTCTCAGCAACACAAGCTGGGACAGAACTTCAACGTTTCAGCACCGTGAAAGTGAAAATGTCGGCCGGGGCCTGGGAGTCATTGCTTGCGCCTCTAATTGCTTTGCAGCCTTGAGGAAAGCCCGTCCCCTCTCCGAGCCTCGCTCATCTTTTGTAAAGTGCTGGCTCTGCCACGAGGCGGCGTGGGCTGGGGAATCTCGGCGCTGGGCCTGATGCGGGGCGGTGGCTCCAAAAATGGTTATTAGCATGTTCAAATTTTGAATAAATCATGAACTTTTGTGGAATGAAATCCGAAGACTTCCTCGCCCCAGAAGCCAGTGCTGCTCTCTCCTCTCGGCCCCGACGAACTTTCCCGGACCTCGCTGCTCTGTGCTCCTCGCGGCTGTTTGTCTTTCAGCCTGGAAGTAGCTATGTACCCACTTGTGCGCTCAAGGTCTCTGGATTGGAAGTGACAGAAGCAAACATAACTCAGCATGCCTGGTGCGGGGAAAGGGCGTGCGCGCTTGTGTTTGCCTGTGGGAATGTATTATATGAATGCACTGGTTTAAGGAGAAGCCCCGAGATAGGTTTAGCATCAGGAATGGCTGGATCCAGGAGTGCCCCTGTCATTTAGGCACCATCTTTTCTCTGACTCTCAGCTCTATTTTGCTTTGTGAGCTATGGTCACCACATGTGACAGCAAAGATAGTCCCCGGCGTCCCTGGGCTTCCATTCCACCTGCGCAGTGGGCCAAATGGAGAAAGGCCTACTTTTCCACTTCATTCCTCACAGGCCTGGGGCTGTCTCTGATTGGCTGACTTGAGTCATATGCTAAACCCAAAGCCAGTCCTTCAGGTCTCCGCAGGGACTATGCCGATTGGCCAAGCCTGATCCACTCCGCCTACTTGGCTGGAATACTATTTGGTGAAGACCAAAGGAAGACCAGAAGATGAAATTGGGGTGGTGGGACACTGGGACAGAAGATAGAACTGTGGTCAGGTACAGTCTAAAACTGGCCACTGAAGCATCCCCTTGATTGTTCTGCTTTCTCTTCTCCAGCACCTTTGTTGGGCATGGTCAGTACTCAGTGTTTGTCAAGTGAATCAGTGACCTTATAAGCAGCCTGGAAAGTGAGCGAGCTCAGAGGGAGTTGGGCAGCTCTGCTTGCTCATGTCCTGCCCTGGTAGCTTCGCAGAGTGGGCCCTGCCCTCCGCAAGCCCAGGCAGGTGAGGCTGATCAAGCAGAGCCTCGTACTTCGTGGAAAATGCACGGGAAGCCTCCACCCAGGGTGACGAGTCGGCCTGACAGAGGCAGGTGTCACGGTCTCTTCCTCCTGGCTGGCCAGCTCCATGGGCCACACTTGCCCCAATCTCTTTCTCATCAGGAATTTCAGAGAATCCTCTTCCTGCCTGAGTCACCGGCAGATGCCTCGGGCCTGGGGCTGATACCCGGAGGAGGCTGGGCCAGGGCACTTGGGCACACTGGATCGAGGGGGGCGTGGTGCAGCCTGCAGCTCCTGGGCCCCGAGAAAGACGGGGGCTGGGTAGCCAGAGCGCCTGGATTTTTAAAAAGTTAACTTATAGTTTAGAGCAATTTTATGTTCACAGTAAAACTGAGAAGACCCAATGCAGCGGTGCATGCTTGTAATCCCAGCTACTCAGGAGGCTGAGACAGGAGGACCTCACGGATGAGGCAAGTCTGAGGAACTTGGCAAGACCTTGTCTCAAAATAAAAAGATAAAAGTGGCTGGGGATGTGGCTTAGTGGTAGAGCTCCTGCCGGGTATGTGTGAGACCCCAGTTTCGGTTCCCAGCACCCCCTGAAATGGAGAGGAAGTCTCTACCTTTCATATACTCCCACAACACCCAGCCTGCTTATCAGCCCCCACCAGAGCGGTCCCTCTGCTACACTTATGTGCCTGCACTGATGCACCGTTGTCCCGAGAGACCACAGGTGACATCGGGTTCACTCTTGGTGGTGTCCATCCTAGGGGTTTGGATAAACAGGGTGCCGTGTACCCACTGCTGTGGCATTATGTGGGGGACTCCTGTGCTCTGCCCCCTTCTGCCCTCAGCCAATACTGATCTTTTACTGTTTCTGTAGCTTGGTCTTTCCCAGGCCTTCTGAGATTTTATTGCCTTTTCTCACTCCATCCGGGGCCTTAGGAGGCTCCAGCCTTTGTCCTGAAGGGTCGCTCCCACTCTGCTCTGGTCAACTATCTTGAACATTGTTCTCAGAAGCAGCAGCACCCCCTTCTACATGAAGGTGATAAGCTGTGATTTTATGAAAACACCGTGGAGGCCAAATGAACCAGTCTGCAGGCTGCATTTGACCCCTGTCCTTCAGTTTGGGGCGAGATGTGCAGATGAAGAGTGAGGTGGGCATCTGGAAGATCCGGTCCAGCCCTGCCACTTTCTGGCTGTGTGACCTTGGGCTGGTCACTCTGCCTCTCTGACCATCTGTCCGGTGGAGGCCTGGATCCAAGGGGCTCACTCAGGGTCAATCTCTAAAGCTCGATGTCCCAGCATCTTCAGAATTCCCCGAGACTGCAGCGGGCACAACACACCACAACACACTAGTATTGTTCTTATTAAATTAGGAGACGGCAGAAGGACCAGAGATTCCTAAAACCTTCAGGTTCTTAGAGTAGAGAAACAAGAGCTCGGATCATTGAGACGGGGTGATCTTTATCTTGCTTGCCTGGATAATGGGAAGACCAACTTCTCTCCATCCCAGACAAGGCCTCCACCTCGACAAGGGCCAGTGTGGACCCAGGTGTGGAGCTGGGTCGGGCCCCACACTGCCTGGAGTTCATCCTGGTTCTGCTGTGCAGTAGCTGTGTGACTTCAGGTGAGTGATTACCCGTTCTGTGTGTCGAGGCTTCAGGGATGTTGTTCCTGCCATAGTCTGTGTTACGGTGTGACCCTCTCATGGCTGGCTGTGCGTGGCTACTTGGGGTCTGGCGGTGGTCTTTGTGGGAGTTAAATGAACACATAGGATGTGCTCACAGCAGTGCCCGCCGCAGGGAGAGGGCAGGGGTGTGATTTCTGCTCTGTGCATCCTGTACCTCTAGCCTGTAACCGCCCCGCTGTAAAGAAGAATTGAGGCTCAGAAAAGAAAAGTGAGGCTCAGAGCAGGTTGATAACTCAGCCAGGGCCACACGGCTAGCAAAGGACAGGTGACGGCAGCAGCAGCAACAAAGGTAACACAGTAAGCAGACCGGAAACAGTTGACAGGGAGTCGTGCCGGCTCCAAACTTGAGGTGCTGACCTCGGAGCCTGCTGCAGCCCCACCTGGGTGTGAGCCCCCAAACTCTGCTCAGAAGCTGGCAGGTCAGCTCCAGCAGGCTGCAAGCACGAGCATGAGTCTAGTTCTTGGGGTTCATGAACCGGTTCTGGGCGGGATGCCCTGGTCCTGTGACCCGAGCCTCACCCTGGCTCCCCTTTTATCCCTGGCTTTCAAAGGCCTGTGCACTCACGCGCTAATTAGAGAAGACACCGCGGACTCCGCAGGGGCCCAGGTATCTCTCTAATTAACTGGTTGGGAGGCCGCAGGGCATCGGGCTCAGGGTGGGCGGCTGCAATCGCTGCTGACTCCGGGACTTCTGCTCCCAGGATGTGGCCCAGGAGGCTGCGGTGGGCCTGCGCCCCCAGGAACCCCTCTCTCATTCAGCTGCGCTGTTCCTGCTGCTACCTCTCCAACACGTTTGAAAAAAGTGTGGCTGTATTTATGGGCATGCGAGCGGCCGCTGCATTTATAGGAAGCCGCCCTGTGCTTCTGTTACCTTCCCAGGGCACAGAGAGGTTAGGTAGGTTCCTCAGGGTCACACAGCTAGGGAAGAAGCTGCAGATAATTTCTTATTTGTTCATCCGTTTGCGTGTCTAGTGTCTGTCTTCCCTGTGACATCCGTCTTGTCCACCTCTGGGTCCCAGCACCAAGGACAGTGTCAGTGCATAGTGGGTCCTCAGCACCTACAGGCAGAATGGATTCAGGATCCAGGGAGAGGAGGGGCCTGGTGGCGGCAGTCTCACCTCTCTGGGCTTTTCCTCGCCCTGCATGGATCCTGCCGGCTGCCCCTCCCCTGTCCATCATTTAGCATTTGCCTTAGGGGTCAGGGGACTGTGGTGGCTGTGGTGGCAAGGGCCCAATTTTGGCCCTTCACTTGGGTTTATGGATAAAGTTTTATTGGCACACATCCATGTCTACTGAGGTTCCACGTGTGGCTGCTCTTCTTCTTCACCTGCAGAAATGAGCATCGCGACAGAAGCAATCTGTCCTTTACAGGTGAGGTGTGCTCTCCTGACCTGGTTGATTTCGAGTGACTGAAAAGCATCCTCCTCCAGGAAGCCCTCTGTGATTCCTGCTGGGTTAAGGGACCCACTGTGTTCCCATAGCCCTGGGACCCCTCAACCCAGGCTCTCTGCCTCTTCTGTCTACAGGAGCCTTTTTAGATGTTTCTCTCTAATTGTCACCTCCATGAGTTTTCTTTTAATTGACAAATAAAGTTGTATGTATTTATGGTATACATGATAATTTGAAATACACAACCTTGTAGAATGCCTAGATCCATGCTGGGAGATTTTTTTTTTTTTTTGAAACAGGGCCTCACTATGTAGTTCAAGCTGGCCTTAAACTCCCAGTGGTTCTCCTGCCTCAGCCTCCCAAGTGTTTATATTCTAGGCATGTGCCACCACACCTGGCTGCTAACACCAGCAGCATTTTAATACCACAGACGTAGATCCATGATTTGTGCGTTGAGGTGTGTCAGGGGCCAGGCATTGTGCTGAGCCCTGCTGCCTTGTTGAGGCTGATGCTCACATAGCACCTCCTGCATCCTGTGCATCTGGTAACTATTCAGCACCTACTATGTGCCAGGTCCTGCTCTAGGCACAGAGGGTACGTGGTGGGCAGAGCAGGCAATGCCCCCACCTACTGTCTGTTGAGGGGCTGGCCTTTCCGTCTCCGAGCAACTCGGCAGGGGCCCGGCTAACTCAGCTCTAAGTACAGATTGTTTCCCAGAGCCCAGCACATAGTAGGCACTTCACCTGTAGATGTGAGGAGCTACAGAGGCAGCAGTGATAGGGAAAAATAAAGTTGCATTGGGACAGAGACCGGGGTTGTTGGTTTGATGGTGTTTAGGAGATTTTCATTGTACCTGATGCCAGCTGTTCAGTCAAGATATATTTATTTGTGGTGTTGTTTGGACCTTCAGGTTACAGGCAGGCACCACCATTCACAGGGCTTTCTGGTGTGAATGTCGGGCTGGCGGTCCCAGCCATGGCCCTTCATTTTGTTTGTTCTTTATGACGTTTAAAGATTTTAAATGGATCACCAGCATTGCTTTCTTTCTTTCTTTCTTTCTTTCTTTCTTTCTTTCTTTCTTTCTTTCTTTCTTTCTTTCTTTTTCTGGTGCTAGGAATTGAGCCCAGGACCTGTGTATGCTAGGCAAGCACTCTAACCCTGAACTATACCTCCGGACCTTTTCATTTTTTATCATAAGACAGGACCTTGCTAAGTTAACCAGTCCACATTCAAACTTGTGATCCTCCTGCCTCAGCCTCCTGAGTAGCTGGGATTACAGGCCTGTGTCACTCGTCCAACCAGAATCTGAACTGCTGTCTCCCTGGAAGCAATGGGAACATCCTGGCTGGCCTGGGACTGCCTCTCTAGTTGGCAGGAACCACTCACAGCTGAGACCAGCCGCCCTCAGAGGGACAAGTTGCACCAGCCAGGCACCACCTCTGCCCACTGGTCTAGAGCTGTTCAGCCCCCGTGGTTCCCGACACCTGAGCCATTTTCCTCCTTTGCATTTCCTGCCAGGCTCCGGAGAGCTTTTGAGTTTTGCCCCCGGAGGGCAGGTCCCAGTTAGAAACCCGAAGGGTGTGTCATTGGTGGCCACCTTGCCCTGCCCTGCTCCACAAAGCAGGACAGCCCCTTCCACTTCTGCTCTGCAGGCCCCGGAGCAGGAAGGGAGAAGCCAGGGCCTCCCCAGCCCTGTGCCTGGGCATCTGTGGGTCACGCTGTGGCTCCAGCTCCCAGCGACCAGCCCTCCCTGGTTCTAACCTTCCCTATCAGCTGCCATCTGGGCTTTGGTGACCCGCCCTCCCCGTGTCCCTCCGGCCCTGGGGACTGCAGGCAGGCACCCAGCAGGAAGGCCCAGGTCTAGTTCCCTGCATGCAAAGGCTGAGAGTGTGTGGGGGGGTCATTGGCCTCTGTCCAGCAGACAAAGAGGGCTTCAGGCTCTGTGGTCTCGGAGTCCCCTGGCCGCTGCCTCAGCACCGCGCTGGGGCTCTGTGACCTCTGCCATTGTGTTCAGGAACTGAAGAGCCCGTGGAGCAGAAGAGGGCGCTGCCTGGAGGTGTGGTGACAGACACTGACGTGATGAGCCCCGGAGCAGAGCTGACCTGACTGCAGGGCCACGCGGGCAGCAGAGGCCTGCGTATCCAGCTGGGTCCTTGTTCCGACAGCCGGGGAGAGGCAGGGGCTGAGCTCTGACCCAGGAGGCCGGGCGATAAGAGCCGGCCTTGCCCCGGAGCCCCCCACACAGCCCGTTGGTGCCACACGGGGTGCCTCTCAGATGGGAGTCACGGTCACATCAAGGGCACAGCCTGGTCAGGGTGGTGGGCAGTAGTCACACCACTGAGACTGGACAATTCAGGAAATTCCTTGCTTGCACACGAGTGCTTGTGCATGAGTGTGTAGACACCATGTGTGCTTCTAAGCGGCGCCCAGCTGGGATATTTTGGGAAACAGCATCTACAGTGTGGGTGACCGGAGGGAGGAGACATCTGTCCCACTCCTCTGTTGGTTTCTGTGCTTGGTTCCAGCCTGGGAGCCCCCAGAGGACAGCAAGCTGCCAGCTTCGCCCCTTGTACCTGTGAGCTGCTCAAAAATACTCAGGTGACTCATTCCTGTGAGCTGTCCTGGTGCATCTCAGGGATTCCCCCAGATATTTACACATGCTATTCCTTCAGCCTGGGGATCTCTTCCTGTCCCTCAGCTCAGTTAACACCCCATATACATTATCCCCCCAAAAGGTGAGGACATGGTTTTGATCCACCAACCCCATCTGTCGGGGACGTTTCCTCTGACCCCAGGGATGTGAGGTGGCAGGTACTTCCGGCTTGTCCTGAGTGGTTCCTTGGGCTGCCGTGGCCAGAGAAAGCCCAGTGCAGTCCACATTTAAGTAACTGAATGACTACTCACCATCAGAACAAACAGAGCAAAATGGAAACCACCTCCTCTAGAAGTTTTGAAAGTTATCCCAGAGTTCTCCAGTGGGTTAGCTTTGCCCTGTCTGTTGGTTTCTAGGTGACTGAAATGGACGGTTCTAGAAGTTTGTCCTGCTGTCCCAGGAAGCTGAGACTCACCACTTCCTGGGACTTTGAGGAGGAGAAATTTAGAGTTTTCTCTTGGAAGCTTCTGGAAGAGTCAGCAATTCTTTATCAGCTGCCAGCCCTCTCTCTGAAGTTCAGGCCCTCCTAGCTGGGCCCTGCTTACCTCTGGGCTGGGGCAGGAGGGCACCTGCAGATGGCTCCAGCCCTCCGCCCGCTGCCCAGACACTGGCTTCACTGGCTTCAGAGAGTGTCCTCTGCCCCCTTGGGAAAGGGGGCTGCAGAAGGCTCCCCTGAATGACAACCAAGGTCGTAGAGTGGGTCTGCACAGATGGAGTGGCAGAAGGACATGTGGCAGGCAGATGCCAGCCAGTGGGAGAGGCTGACACCTCCACTCGCTCCAGGAAGCATGAGTCCGCCCTCTCGGGGGCACCAGGCACCTGTGGGTGTGGTGGGTGTTTCCCAGCATCACTGGCCTCCAGCACATGTGTGACACTTCTCCCTGATGTGACAACCAGGCAATACCTCCGACATTGCCACCTGTCCCTGGAGTGCAATGTTTCCTCGATTAGGAGCCACTACATTAGACACTCAGAATGAAGGACTAGGTTTGAGCTGAGCCAACAAATTCTGGCTCCTGTTCCCAGTCACTGCTCTCTTTATCCCCGCCCCAGGTGGACAGGTCTGGTTCTGCTGTTCTCCGACTGGACGGATTGGCCAAGAATTTAGCTTCATGAACCTCCATTTTTCATCTGAAAAATGGGCTTGTGATTCCCTCCTCGAAGGCTCATTTGGAGACATGAATGGGGATCATTGCAATCATAACATCGATGATAACAATAATAATATAACAGCTGACAGTTTCCCCATGTGAAGCAATTTGCATGTTTGAGCACACTGGGTTTCACAGCAAACTGAGGCTGGAGCTGGTGGGGCAGCACTGTATCACTAGTCCCCAGCTGCAGACTTGTTCCTCGTCCTCCCTAGGATGCTGTTCTGCCTCAAGGTACAAGATGCCTCGGCCTCACATCTGCATCCAACCAGTGGGAAAAGGAAAGGCAGAAGGCATATTTTTTCCCTCCGAGTTCAATTGGCCACACAGTTGAGGGTGGCATCTGATGAGCCATGGCTACATCTAACTACAAGGAAGACTGGGAGATGTAGTTTTTACCCAAACATCCCTGTGGTCAGCTGCAAGTCCATAGTACTACACAGAGGAAGTAGTGAAGTAAGGAAAATTAGCAGTCTTGGCCACCTCCCATTTCACAGATAGGGAAACTGAGGCACAGAATGGTCAAGTGGTTCCTGCAAGAAGAACAAGTATGTAAAACAAGGTAATGGGTGAAAAGTGCCAGGCACCTTGTAGATGCTCAAAGCCACTGAGCCTCTTCCTCACACAGCTTTCCAGTATCATTCATTGTCATTTTTCAGTTCAGGAAGGATGATGGAATGTCCGCATCTGTCTTGGTTACTTTTCTATAGTTGCCGAGACAAAATATCTGATGCTCAAAATGAAGGAAAGAGAAGTTTATTCAGCTTACAGTTTGTGGATGTTTCAATCCATACTCAGCTGTTTCCAAGGCAGGGTGGCGTGGCTGAGAGGCAATCGTCCATGTTCATGGTGGCTGTAGCAGATACCAGAAGCAACCAGAGCAAAGGGGGCAAACAGGAAAAGCAGGCCTCCTTGCCTCTCTATGCTAACTACCTGCCCCTGGGTAGATACAGCACTCATACTGCAAATCCCAGTGATAGATAATGAACCAACGACAAATGCTGGACTCAGCAGCCTTTGAAAGACCTACTTGCCATGATGCATGAGGCTTTGCTGGGGGGACATCCAAACTCAAACCATAACATTCTGCCCCTGGCCCCTCAAAGACTCGTACATCCTTCATGCAAAAGATATTTAGTCCATCTCCAAGAGTTGCCAAAGTCCTAACAGTTTCAGCATTGCTAAAAAGTCCAAGTTCCAAGTCTCCTCCAAGATACAAGGCAAACTCTTAGCTGCAAGTCTTTGCACAAATGAAAAGAAAGTTAAACACTTCTAACATTCAATGGCACAAGATGAATGTTACCATTCCAAAAGTTACAAACAGGGGGATATAAAGGATTGGGACCAAAGAAAGTCCAAAATCCAGCAGGGCAAACATTAAGTCCTGGAATTCCACAGTCAGTATCTGAAGCAACCTGGTTGTGAGCTCAAAAATGCTTGAGTGACTCCACCCCCGTGGCACTGCTGGTGGTTGTAGCTCCCAGGGCTTCACTCTTGGGCTGGTTTTGCTCCCTCCTTGCAGGTTTCCTTAGACAATCCATGATCCTGGCTTTTCCAAACTTGTGGGTTCTCCGTTGCACCTTTGGCTTCACACTCACCTCTTCACATACTGTCCTCTCAGAGGAACACTGCCTGGCCTTCCAGCCTTTCTGAAGTTGAGGTGGAAGCCTTTTAAACTCGGAACTCTTGCATTCTGTATCCACCTAAAACCAGTGCCACGTGGATGATGCCGAGATCTGCTGCCAGCTGGAGCAGTAGCCAGGCTTTCCTCTCTCTTGGCTGTAGGGGTTGAGTGCCTGAACCACTCTGAACCTGATTATGAGGAACAAATTTCCTATGTCACTGCCTTCCTGAAACATGGTGCTCTGTGGCTTTCTCTTTAAAGCAAAGTCTTTCATTTCTGCTGTTTTGAGGCTACATGCAGCTTCCTGTGATGTCCTCAGGCCATCTTTTCTATCTTTGTTCCTTCTCAGCAGTCAAGATCTCAGCTCTATCTTTGTAGTCCACAGCTTTACTGGAGTTTCCTTTTTGGCCAAACACACAACATTTTAAATCATCCTGCTGGACCCTTTGCTCTTGATTCACAACATAAATCTGGCTAAAAGCCCCCAACAATAATCATGCCACCACCTCAACATTCACTGCCTTGAAATTTCTTTTGCCAGATTAATTAGTCTTAATCTCAGTCTCAGCCAAAGTCTCTGGACAGGAGCAAAATGCAGACAAACTTTCTGCCAAGCCATAACACACATCGTGTGGAGTCCAATAACCAATGCAGTCCTTTTTCTCAGCAGAAACCTCCCAAGGCTGGTCTTGACTGGTTTTCTGGTTTTCTGAACTTTGACCAGAATCTGCTATACAGAATAGCCTAAAGCATTCCAGCTCTATGCTTTCAGGTGACATCTCCAAACCTTTCCACACTCTTCCCACAAGCCATTCCAAAGACTCTTGAGCCATATGGTCAGGAATAGTTATAGCAATGACCTCAACTCCTCTGGTACCAAATTCTATCTTGGTTACTTCTCTCTAGTTGCTGAGACAAAATATCTGATGCTCAAAATGAAGGAAGGAAAAGTTTATTTAGCTTACAGTTTGTGGAGGTTTCACTCCATACTCAGTTGTCTCCAAGGCAGCATGGCATGGCTGAGGGGCAACCATCATGTTCATAGTGGCTGTAGCAGATACCAGAAGCAATCAGAGCAAAGGGGGCAAAAGGGAAAAGCAGGCCTCCTTGCCTCCCTATGCTGGCTACTTGCCCCTGGGTGGATGCAGCATTCACACTGCCAATCCCAGTGATAGATGATGAACCAATCACAAATGCTAGACTCAACTGCTTTTGAAAGCTTTACCTGCTAAGACTGCATGAAGCTTTGGGGGAGACATCCAAACTCAAACCATAACAGCATCTTCAGGACTGATGGATTTCCTTCTGTCCCTGAAAAACACCCAGTTGTGACCTACAAAATAACCTGAAGGTTTTCAGGATAATCTCTCAGGCAGAGCAGAGGACCCTGTGGCTGCTGGGTTTCCTCCATGCTCAGGTGGGAGACAGTAAGTTTCCAACTGGGAAGCATCTCCTGAACTGCAAAGAAACTGTGGTCAGGAGAAGGGAAGAGACTGCCAAGCCACACAACCAGCTCCCAGACCCCACATGAACCGCCCTGGCATTTCCTCTGAAGGGCTACAGGGTACCAGCCTGCCTCTGCTCCCCATCCCATAACCCTGGGCTCATCTTCCTATGGCTTCTCAGCTGGGTCCCATCCCCTCAGCCTCCAGCCTTTATTTTTTTGGCAGGAGGGACCGGGGATTGAACTCATGACTTCACACTTGCCAGGCAGGTGCTTATGCTGCTGAGCTAAATCCCCAGCTCATCCTCCAGCCTTTAATCCTGGCCCAGGGCTCATCTCTGGCTCCCAGTTGACTGTTCTCTGTCCTGTGTCTGTGCCCATTCTGTTTTAATTCCTTGCCACCCTGCCAGGAAGACTTTTGCAAGAAGTAGACCTGGACAAGGAGTACTGCCATTTCCTGGATACCAGCAGTTGGACTCTCAGTCCTTGATTGGAGATGGGAGGTAACACGTCCAGCCCCTGGGGAGTGATTGAGAGTGGGGTAAAATAGTCACAACCACCCACTCTCCTCTGTGGTTACTGAGTCTCTGGGCATCCTTTGCAATGCGGAGCAAACAAATGAGCAGCCCTGAGCAATGAGGTGTGAAAGGAAGTCTTTGCAAGGAGATGGGAAAAAGATTTGGTCCTAGGTTAAAAAAGCTCAAGGAGTGTTTTTTTTTTTTTTAAACCCACCACTCAATACTTTCCTTGTGTCTTGAACTTCATTAATAAAGTGACACTTGGGACTATGACAACTTCTTGTGGCCACAAGGCAGTAAGGCTAATGCTAGGAAGCAGCCCCACAGAAGGGGGAAGGCTGAAAGTGACTGGGTACTGGATAGCATCCTTGGGACTCTTCCTTGACCCTGGAGCCTTCTACCTCCAGTTTCTTCTGTGAAATGATGAAACGGCTGAGTGTTAAACCCTCTTGGTGGGGATCTGAGTCTCATAGTCAGAGGCATTCTCAACAGGACCCTTGTGCGCTATCCACCCCACACTCCCAGATTCCAGATGGCAGGATCGCATCTAGTTCCAGGAGAGGCTGACACCCTGCCTCTTCCCTTGGGGGCTGATGTGAATCTACTCATACCTTGTGCAAGAGGAAGGAGAGGCAAAGAAATGCACAGCTCTGGGGGAAGCTTGGGTATTGGTGCAACTTCCACAGGCACAGCATTGGCTTCTGATTGGTGGCTTGGACCCCTCCATGGGTCACGGGCTCAGAGCTTGGGGTGGTCACAGAGAATCACCACAACTAAGTTCCATGGTGAGTGCGACTCACCAGGTGCCTCGACAAGCACTTGGCTTACGGCAACTCATTTCATCTGTACAGCAGTCCTACGAAGCAGAATCGATCATTCAATCCACTCTCCAGGTAGGGAAACTGAGGCACAGAGCTAGTCAGTGACTTAAATAGGATGTGACACCAGATACTTGACTCCAGAATCCACATGCTTTGCCAACACACTGTAAAGCTATTTAGCAGTGGCTTTAGCCATCAGCACTTTTGTCACTCACTTTGGAAGGAGTTTAGTGCGATGCTACTATTTAGATCTAAAATGTCCCTCTGAAGTCTCATGCATGTGGGAGGTGACTGGATCCTGGGGACACTGTAGTCACCAGTGAGTTCCTCTATGAACGAGTTCAGCGGCTGAAGGTGCTGCTGGGGGGTGGGGTCCTCTTGGAGGAGGGTCACTGGGGTGTGACCAGAAGGCTGTGTGCAGGACCCCGACTCTTCCCTGCTACTTCCCAGCTGCCATGGGCTGAGTGCCTCTTCCTCCTTCCCATCCCTGTGCCATCTTGTTTCTGCCTTGGTGCCAGCTGACATGGACTGAAACTGTAAATTTCACCTCTTTGAAGTTGCAGGTGTCAGGTATTTTGTCTCAACAACAGAAAAGTGACCAATAGAAGCAGTCAGCCCTAATTAATTTTCTTATTGAGTCCTCCAATCTTAACCTTCCACATCCTCAGCGCTGATTGTTAAGGGGAGTGGGTATCCTTTTCCCCATGGCTGTGCACAGTACTGTGGACTCTTTAGGGGCCGCTGTCTCTCTGGAGCATTCATCTCCAGCTGACTTCCGGTTACGTTTCATTGGCGAGAACTGACTTCCGGTTATGTTTCATTGGCGAGAGCCAGGTCACATGCTTACCTTGGGCCAATCACTGGAATGGATATGCCCTGATCAGCCATGTTGATCCCGTGCCTGCCCTGGGATGGGCCCCAGGTGACACAAGTCAGGGTTCAGTGGGCAAAAAAGGTGGGGATGATGAGGGCCAGGTAGTAGGTGGCATTTTCGCCCGCAGCTGACATTTCCTGAGCCCTGTGGTGCTCAGGCTTCACCTGTTACCTCAGGTCATCATGAAGCTGTCGTTACTCGGGGTACAATCTGAAACCCAGAGGACAGTGATGACTTGCCCATGATCATCTGGCCAGGGAGGGGGTGCAGAGTGGAGGGGACTTGTATTCAAATATGAACCACTTAGAGTCATGCCGTCTACTCCTGAGGTGGGGCTGCCTAAGCATGTCTGTCCAAGTAGGGTACAGGACATGCCTAGCCCCCCACATCGTTAGTTACTGATCTAAAATTCAAATCAAACCGGTACCCTATAGTCTTGTTTGTTAACTTTGCTGATTTGCTCATCAAGCAGGAAGCCCCAACAGTGGCCTCAGGTCTAACCTGTCTTCAGAATGAGCACCAAGGAACTTAGCTGCGAGCACCCTGACCTCTCAAGTATCCCGCTGTGTGTCCCCTCTTTTGACAGAGAGACAGGCACCGGGAAAGGTGTCAGAAAAACACCTGGGTGCGCGTTGCAGGGAAACAGCACCCACCATCTGACCCTGGGTCCAGGTGGGCAGTGTGGCGTTCGGGAAGAGGAATGTCCCTTCTTCCCCACCAGTCAGCCTGTGTCGGGTGGGGTTAGGTACCGAGGAGTCAGATTGTACAGCCATAAGAAGCGCTGGAAGTGGGAGTTTTTATATGACATCTTTTAATATGTGAACGTTGGTGTAAATTTGATGAAAATGTCCTGGGGTCAGAGGAACCCTGTCTGCAGGGCACTGGTTGGGTGTGGGGAGCGCTGCTGCTCAGCTGTGGGAGAGGGGGCTGCAGAGGAGGGGCCCTGGCTTCGGGGTTGGGGTAGATGCAGCCAGACCTGGGCTCAAATCCCCTGTCCCCAGAAAGCTGCTGGGCATGATGCTGGGTGGCATCATTTCACTGTTTCCAAATCATGGGGCGGATGAGACCGCGAGGACTCCAGCGATGGCTGAACAGAAAAGGTGCCTGGGGGGACGGGATGGGGGGATGGGATGGGGGGGAAGGGACGGGATGGGGGGACGGGAGGTGAGGACGGAGGCGGAGGTGTTGGGTAGCTCCCATTCCACAAATGCTAATTCCCTCCCCTCCCTCTTGAAGGGCTCTGGCTTCTATCTTGTTGATTTGTGCCTTGTTTTTCAAACCCTCTCCCTTCCCTTCTTCCTCCCCTTCCTCCCCCTTCTTCCTTTTCTTTTGTTTTTCTTCTGTAATTAAACAGGGTAAAGACTTCAGAGCAGATGTCAGGAGGCCCTGGCCCCACTCCAGTCTTGAGGGAGACCTGGGGAAGGTCCTTCTCCAGGGATGGGGCGCAGAGCCGACCAGAGACCTGGGTCTCTCCTGTGCCAGGGGCTTGAGATTCTGCAGCCTTGGATGGGGAGAGGAGGGTGGGAGAGGTGGCCTTGGCCAGAGGGCCCGGGCAGCAGCTGAGTCAGAGTGCGGTCCTGGGCTAAGACACAAACACCCCTGTGCAGGGCCGCCCACGGGACTCGCAGGCCACGGAAGGCAGAAGCCTGGCGTCACCGTCACCACCGCTGTAAACACCCAGGGAGGGGAGCTGGGTCCCTGCCTATCTCTCATCTGCCACAGGCCTCTCCCAGGGATCTGGGGTCAAAGCTCTGAGTAAATCTTCATCCCCCTGAACCTGGGATCCCTGGCCCCCCTCCAAGCCCTTGGCTCGCTCTCCAGGGACATCTGCGGACATCACCACTCCCCCTACTCAGCTCTTCTCCCGCCTGCTGACTCCGCATGCACTGTTCCCTCGGCCTGGAATGTTCTTGCCTTCTTAGACCTCCCAAGGCCAGGCTTCCTTGCCCTTCGCATTTGAGCCCAAATGTCACCCCACAGTGGGAAGTGCTTCAGCTCTCTGGTGGTGCTGTGTCCCACGGGCCCTTTACCTGCCCTATGAGTCACTTGGAGACACTGTGAACTATCCCATGGGTCTCTGGGTTGCTTGGCTTCCCTTTTCCCAACTGTGGGGACTGTGCCTGCTGCTGTGACCTAGCATGGCCACCGACAGGCCTAAGTGGCCAGAGGATTGTGTCTGGCCCAGCTGACCTCCTTGGCCCATCTCCTACCAGCTGGTGCCTTTCCCCTCCCAGCTGCAGCCACACTGGCCTTCTTCCTGTTTCTCCTCCCCTCCAAGCTTGGTCCTGCCTCCAGGAAGCACATTCCTGGAATGCATGTTCCGAGCCCTCTCCTCAGTCAGCCATGCTGCCTTCCCCATCCCACCTTGTTCCTTCGTGTGCACCACTGTCTGAAGTTGTCTTGCTTATTTATAGATATTTGACTGTCCTAGATGAGTTCATGACTGTGGCAGAGAAAGCGTGGCTTTTCCCAGCTTCCCTTGCAGCTAGGTGCAGCCTCACGCCTGAGTGCTGGCCAGTGGGTTGAAACTAGGAGTTGTACGGCAGATCCTAGAATCCTCCCTGGAGATTTAGATGGTGCTTGCCTCTATGGCTTGCATCTAGATGTCCCCCCAAAGCCTTATGCAGTCATAGGGGGCAGGCTTTTCAGAGGTGGCTGAATCTAGAGTTTGTGATTGATTCATAGTGCAATGCTGGGATTAAGGGTGCTGGGATTAAGGATGGGTGATTGGCTTGGTACTTCCCTAATCCCTGTAGACTGGATACAATATAAAAGAGGCAGAAAGTTGCTGTTAAACTCTCTCATTGCTTTTGTTGCCTTTCACCACCATGTGACACCCTGCTTTGAAGCCAGGGTGCTTATGAACTGAAACCTCTATAAATTGTGAGCTAAATAAACCTTTCTGCCACTAATTTTAGGTGTTGGGTATTTTGTCTCAACAAGGAAAAAAGTAACTAAGATGCTTCCCTTTACATCCTTTCTTTTCCACTCTGCTATCTGGAAGACAGATGGAAAGGCTGGTGCAGTGGCCTCCATATTGAGTCATAAGAAAGAGGGTCATCCCCTCGAAATGACAGAGTAGTGTGCAGGAAGAAGCCTGAGACACTGAGAGCTTCGTAGAGTTGCTACTTTCTTCCCTCCTCCACCTACATATAGACTTCATTCACACAAGAGAAAAACAAGCCTCTTTTTCATTTAGTTTTTCACATTATTATATGTTATTATGACTACATTTGTATACCTCAAGCATTCCAATCTGATAGAAATGTCAGCTCTCTTCGAGGCTGGGTCTTCGTGTTTTAGGATATAGTCTATAGGACCTGATTTACTCTGGGAAGAATTTTAGTTGGAATAATCAGAAGAGCCCTGGGCCAAAAAGGGAAAGCCACTTTCCTGAGGCCTTGGGGGGGTGGAGGGTTGGGGGGGGTAAGCTAGAGTTTGACCCCAGGGACCCAGATGCTAACTCCTAGCCCTCATTTCTCAGAGCCCACTTGAGGTGCTGCTGGGCCTGCCCCAGGCCCGGCCAGGTCTCTGGGCAGGCAGATCCCACCCTCTCCACCCTCTCCACCCTCTCCGCCCTCGGGCCTAGAGCATGCTGGGAATTTGAGAGAAGAGCCCACTGCAGGCTCCAGGGCAAGTGGAATCCCAGCTGGCTGAGCACCATGGAGCAACAGTCCCGGGTCACTGCTGGTGCTGTGGGTTCCCTAAATCTCTGTGTTTCAACTCTCTGACCCCCCCGCCCCGGGAGGACACAGAGCGGAGGCTTCCGGGTCACTGCTGCGTCATCAGTGATGGCAGGTGGCCTACCTGGTGTTAATTTCTGATCATTTCTTGGTTCGGGTCACCATGTGGGCCTGAGGAAGTTGCTGTCCTTGCGTCCCCTCTAGCCACTGTTCCACCTGTACCGTGTCACCACACACACCCCGAGTGGCTGTTGGTGCTGGGGACCCATGCCAGGGTGGACAAGAGCCGCTGTCTCCCACAACCAGCAGCAGAAAGACACAGGGATGCACTGCCCCCACTGCTTGGAGCTTGTGCCCCCGTCCCCTGCCACAGCTGTCCCTCTGCATCCTGCGGTCTTGGCCTGCCAGAGCCGCCAGGCTGGGCTGCCGCCCTCTGCAGAAGTAGTTTCAGCCCAGGGTGAAAAGATCCCATGGTGCCTTTGCATTGCTGTGCATTGTCCCCTCTCTCCTCTGGATGGTCCCCTCCCAGCACCGAGCAGGCCTGGCCCCAGCACCAAGGACAAGGCCCAGCACATAGTAGATGTCCAGAAAAATTCTTGCTCCATGAATCCGTGCTGTCGATTTCAGGTATCCCTCATCACATTATGCATTAATTTAAAGGTGTCCCTGTTCCCACAGTGGCTCTGCCTACAAGTTCTCTGTGCCTCGTGTGACATGCAGCCCAGCCTCATTCTGAAGGAACTGCTGCGGAGGTGATGATCTTGCTGAAAGGACTGACAGAGACTCTTACGGTGCAGATTGACCCCTTGGGCAAGTGGTACCTTTCTGTGTCTCAGTTTCCACATCTGTGAAATGGGCCTCACAGCAGAAGCTACCACCTAGCAGGCTGCTGACCTTGGCGAATGGACATTTGGGGCCAGCTCCCTCTCTGCAGTGGGGCATCCTGTGCAGAGTGGGGTGTGGAGCTGCATCACCAGTCTCCACCCACTGGAAGCCGGAGCATCTCCCAGTGATGACAGGGTAGAATGTCCCCAGATAGAACTCCTGGGAGACGAAACTGTCCCCAGGTGAGGGCACAATGGGACCATCCTGGGGATGAAAGGAGATGCTTTTTGACACATTGGCGGGCACAGGTGGCCCTGGGGATGGTGCTGCTGTATGACCAGGGCAGTGGGGACCCACAAGCACAGACGCTCCTTCCCAGGAGGGGGGTGGCTCAGTCCCTCGGCTCTGCAGGGCCATTTAATGATTAAGCTGGAAGAGGGGTGACAAGGCTGAAAGGCCAGCAGCGAGGAGGCCTAGCCTTGCCTGGCTTTGGTGACGTGATGGCCCTGGGCTCAGGGTCTTCTGCAGCCCATAAACAAGGGGCTGGGCCCCGAGACAGGCCAGGCCAGGCCAAGGTCTGCACTGGTGGCCTCCCGGCGGAGTCCACAGGGGTGAGGTGCTCCCTGCCGCAGGAGGGGTGCTGTGACATGAGAGAGGCAGCCCCAGGGCACATACAGGCACCTGGGTCTCCTCCTTCCCACTCCCGCCTCCTCTGAAGTCTGCCTTGATTTATTGAGCATTTACTACACGCAGGACTGGTAGAGTGCTTTACACGACAGAGCTTCCTGTCCCCTCCCCAGCAAGCCAGTCCCTCTCACCGTGGAGCCCACAGCCCCTGTGAGGACTCCGGTGCTCAACAGCAGATCCTGGGCAGAGCCAGGTCCTAGCCAGGCTCTGAACTCCTAACCCGCTCTGTCCCCTCCCTCCCTCCCTCCCTCCTCCCCCATCTGTCTCTGTCTCTGTCTCTCTGTCTCTCTCCCCATTCCCTCTCCTCCCTCTCTTGGGTTCTCTCTCTCTGTCATCTTCCGATTTATTTTTTCTGTCTCTCTTTCCATCTCCCCTCATCTGTCCCTGCATTTCCTTTCCTACCCCTGGCCCCATCTCCCTTGGACCGCCTACCTCTGTCTCTCTGCAGTCAGCCCTTGTCCCCACGCCAGCACATTATGTCCCTGGTCAGACCCTGACGTCAGGCGGGGCCTGGCCGGCAGCCACAGGACGCTGCCCAGCAGGCGGAGGGAGCGCACTTCCCGGTCCCCAAGGCAGTGTGGCCACCGGCCCAGTCTGGGCGCCACGCGGGGCCGCAGTCCTCCTGCCCTGGCCTTCACTGGCCTCCTGGGAGCTGGGGCTGCAGTCCATGAGGGAGAGAGCCCCTGTCCCTCTTGCCTCCAGGGGGGTGTGAGACAGTGAGGAGCCCTGCCTGGGTGACCCTGGCCAAGTCCGCCGGCCTCTCTGTGAAACTAGGCCTCCAGGCCCCTGCCGCTCAGGTGTGCGGGCGGCCAACCCACCCAGGCCGGAGTCCCCTAGCACCCAAGGCAGCGCTGCACAAGGAGGGGTGGCGGGCAGAGCTGGGAAGGTGGGGGTGTCACCGTGACGGGAACGTGGCTGGGGATTATCGGGCAGGGCCCTGTGTGCCTCCAGGGCTGCTAGGCACAAGGAAGGTCCCGCCCCAAACCCAAACAGGGCCCTTCTGAGAAACTCCCCAAGCTCCTGGTCGGTCTCAGGGCCGTCTGAGCTTCCATAAGTGGTTTTTTAAAAAATGTAATATTTCTTGTTTGGTTTGTTTGGGTTTTCACCCCCTGAATTTCAAAGCAAAGCAGTTTCCTTGAAGGACGTCTCCCTGAACTTCCTGATTTAAAAATAGGATCAGGCAGACCTGGATCAAATCCAGCCTTGGGACCTCGGGCCATGGCTTGAATCCCCAAGCCTCAGTTTCCTCATCTGTCAAGTGGGCTGGCAAACGAGAGCTCAGCCGTGGGAAGAGAGCGGAGCCTCGTCCTTAAAGCAAAGGCCAGGGCCTCACTGCGGAAAGAGGTCTCCGCACGGCGGGCTTTGCTTCTTGTATGTTTTAGTCTCATTTTAAGGGATTTATAAGAGGACAAAGAAGAAAACACCCGGAGGGAACTGTCTGATTTTCACGGAGATCCAGCTCCGCCAACATAGCCCTGGTGAGACCCTACTGCTGCCCACTCTTCACAGAGAAGAGCCAGCTCTCATCCGCAGGTTCCAATGCCTTTACCTGTGGTCACACACCTGACAGAGGCGCCCTCCACCCGTGTCCGCCTCCCCTCTCTGCTCCGAAATTAGCCTCAGACACGCCATCTGGGCATCCTGCCCTGCCCCTCTTCCTCGGTCACTGTCACTCAGTCACTCGATTGTATAGAACAGCCGTGTGAAAACTTAGACCCCGCTGTCCAGGGGAAGGAGAGGATAAGACAGCAGCATGGGTTTGGAGCGGGGTTAGGGGCTCTCCCTTCCCTGGCCCCACCCGAGCTTGGGGTGCTGTCTGCGTCCTGGTATAACCTTTACCTGCCTGCCTCGGCCTACAGTGAGTTCCAGGAGGTGGAGCCAGCCACGCGGGTCTCCCCTCCCCACCCCTGGGCGCACACAGTAGGTCCACACTGACTCTTCCCTGAATGAAGGAATGCGCATCCTTCCGTATCTCCACAAGGGCAGCAGCCCTGTCCGCACCCAGGCGCCACAGTAAACATGCTTCTGATGCTGACCAGAAGCTGCTTCTGCCCCAGCCGGGAAGCTCCTTCTCAGACCTGTTAATAAATTCCATGTGAGCCCCAGCGCCAAGCCCTCTGGCCATTTACTGTTAGCCCAAGCTTCTCTTAGTTACACGGGCCCATTGTTTCCCAAGACAAGTCAAGATTTACTGTCTGTCTCTGACATCATGTTTTTTCAGAGAAGCTTAAGACTGAAGAACTCAGCCCTCCCCACCTGTTTCCGCCAGTTAAAGGTCTGGAGATTCGCTGCCGTTGGGAAGCTCTGTGTAACCCTTACCTCCCTGGCTGTGTCACCGCAGATGGCCCCGAGTCCTTCCTACCTCAGGGCCTTTGCACTGGCTGCTCCTGCTGCCCGGAAGCTGCCTTGCTTCCTTATCTACTTTGGGACCCTGTTCAAATACCACCTCTCAACCATTTTTCCTAACAAATGTCCCTGAGTCACCCATCCCATTTTCATTTCTTCATAAGACATGGTATGTGATGTTGTGGTGTTAGAACTTTGGGGGTTGTCTTTATTGTCCATCTTCCCCACTGTGAGGGCAGGGACCTGCCTTCTTGCCTACAGTGGCTCAGGACCTAAGACAGGTCCCGGAGCTACACAGGAGCCCAGGGGACTTTAGTGGAATCACAGATGTTAACTCCAGCATCCAACGCCTTCCTCATGGCCCAGAGCCTGATGTGATCATTGGGTCCCCAAGACATCTTTGGGCACCCACTGGATGGCCTGACCCTTGGGGTGCTGAGGCAGGGGCACCCCTCCCCCTGGTCAGGGAGACACAGCCACCTCGGGTGACCACTCTGCGTTGGCCCGCTGGCGTGGGAGGGGGCTGCAAGGAGGGGCCGTGGCGCCCATGGACGTGGTCTGACCTGGCCCTTGCCAAGCCGGGTGGACCATAAAGATGACATGTGCCGGCTGTCACCTTTACCTCTCGCCGTCCTCTTGCCCTGCATGGAGGAGAGCAGGGCAGAGTAGAAGCTTTCCTGGACCCAGGTACAGGTCTCAAGTGGGAGACTTGCTCCCAGAGGGTGCTGTGGAAGGGTCACATAGTTGAAAGTGAACCCATCGGGGTGACTCTCACCAGCAGTAGGGTTACTGTTAGAGAACTGTGGCTGTCAAGGGGTTGGAGAGTGGGTTCGCAAAACAAGGGACTTGTGTTTTTTGTTCTTATTATTCCACTTTGGCCCAGGATGGCTACTCAGACTCTGACTAGCACATCTGTGTTCCAGGCAGCAGGAAAGAGGATGAGAAAAAGACATCTGTCCCCGAGGACAACACTTGGAAATTACTTACATCCCACTGGGCACAATCTAAGTCAGTGGACACGTCTATCTGCAAGAGAGGCTGGGAAATCCCTCCCTGTCCCAGTGTGTTCGTGTCCAGCAAGAGTTTAGAATTTCTCATATTAAGAGAGACAGAGACAGAGAAGAAGGGCAATCTAAGAATTGAAGACAAACAGGGTTGTCTGACACAATAAGCAACAATTAAAAATAATGTCCAGGAAGATTTTATAATAACATGAAAACTGATTTTGTACAGGTTGGGAAAAACAGGATTTGAAATTATATACATATCAAAATTATAACTTTTAATAAAGTTTTGAAGCAGAGAAAGCTACTCAGGGCAAAACTGCTAGCAAATTTGCTATTGTGAAGAACCCAGTAAGAAATGTCGTTTTTTTCTTTATTTATAACTTTCCACAACTGAGCAAACTTCCCCAGAGAAAGAGCCCTGTGTGGGTGACGCCATCAACTTGAACTGCAGTTCGTGTCTTTCATTGTACCAGGTGGGGAAAGAAGAGATGAAATCATCTCTAGTCATAGGCAACATGATTGTGAATGGGGAAAAGTCTAAGGAAGTGACAAAAAATGACTCGGGAAAGTGGAACTTCTGACTTAACCCAGGTCCGAGTCACAGCCTTGCAAACCACAAAACTCTCCCTTTTGATATCTCCCAGGGGGATACCTGACAGCATCCACCTCTTTGTGATGAGGACTAGTGAGCTGGCTCACTTAAGGGGTATTCACACTTCCACCTATCCACCAATCCATCCATCCATTCATCCACCATATACCCACCTATCCATTCATCCATTCATCACTCATCCATTACCCATCCATCCACACATCCATCTATCCACCCATCCACCCATCTACCCATCCATTCATCTATCCACCACCCGTCTATCCATGAGCCATTGACCCATCCACCCATCCATTATCCACTATCTGTCTACACATCCACCCATCACCCATTCACCCACTCATCCATTCATTCACCATCTACCCACCCATGCACCCATCCATTCACCCACGCCCCACTCATCCATCTATCATCCATCCACCCATCCACTGACAATTCACCCACTCGTCCACCCACCATCCACCCACTCATTCACCCATCCACCCATCCATTCATCCATCCACCTACCTATCCATCCATCATTCTCCATTCACCCATCACCCATCCATCCTCTACACAAAGCAGGTGTCTATTGGTACCCAGGGGGGCTGTGACAAGGGCTGATGATGGGTAGACACCGTGTGCAGACACTACGGGGTTTCCTCACTCAGTCCTCCTGAAAGCCCAAAGCCAGTGCTGCCATCACCTGTGTCAGAGGTGAGGCATCCGGCTGCAAGCTCTGCAGCCAGATCAGCACCTCCATGGCTCACTGTAGTGGCCCAAATGTTCTTTCTTAGCTCTGCAATCCAAACCCCTGGGGATCAGGGAAGCCCCCAGATTCTGAGGAACCCTAAAGCCCAATCAGATCAAGCTTGGTTCTAGAATCAAATAAACCTTGTCTTGAATCTCAGCTCCTCTACCTCTTGACCGTGTGACCTGGCATCAGCGACTTCAGAACCTCATCAGTCTTCTGAGAAAGGGTGGCTCTTGTCCCTGTCTCACAGGATGGCCAGGAGGACTCAGTGAGATGCCCTGTGCCACAGGCTGAGCATGGGGCCTGGTGTTGGGAAAGTAAGTATTCATTAATGTTGTCTCTGATTTTTATTTTTTGCACAGGGTTCAGGCATGTTTATATGCTTATGAGTGTGTTAAGCTCCTTAACTGATTCCGATACCGCCTGCCTGCCATCTGTCCATCCATCCGTCCATCCATCCTTCTTCCCATCCATCCGTCCATCCATTTACTTAACAAAGACTACGTGTCCCGCTGGGCTTTAGGCCCTAAGGCTGCAGATGCAGTGAAGACACCGGCTCTCATCTCACGGAACTGACTCATTAAAGCAGAGGAACAGACTAGAAAGCCTTGGGTGGACACTGCTGGAGACACAGATGGCCTGTGGGATGGCATAGGGTGGGGCTCCTCCTCCAGGCGATGTCCTCTATCTCACTCAAGCCCCTCAAGCCCCTCCCCAGAGCAGGTGCCGAAACACTCACCTAGTTCACTACGTCTTGCATGACGGCTGAGAGCTCCAGGTGCCTGAGGCCAAGTCTTTGTGTCTCGGTGTCCTCAGAGCCCAGGTCTGGCCTGTGAGAGGCACAGGCTGACATGGGCTGATGAGCTAAAAGATTACTGAATGTGCACCTCTTGGCTTGGCTCATGCTGGCTTTTTTCCCTCGCACAGTGGGGAAGGACCTTGTCTATCTCTGCTCCCCAGGTGTGACACTGCCAGGCTTAGGGGAGGCACCAGGGGACATATATGAAATTGAGAAACAGGCCTTTCTTCCAACCCATCTTACCTGGCTTTCCCACTGGACTGTGGATCTGTGGTCCAGAACAAAGTTGCCTGCTTCTAGGTCCTCTGAGGCCAGCACAGGGCTTGGTGTTAAGGAATATTTGTAGGTGTTTATTGGATGGATGGATGGATGGATGGATGGATGGATGGATGGATGGATGGGAGGATGGATGGATGGGAGGACAGATGGGAGGATGGATGAATGGATGGATGGATGGATGGATGG